>RJWT010000212.1:0-80993 GCA_004365215.1 Cuniculus paca | reverse complement strand
ATGTCATTTGTCTTGACTTCTCCTTTTTCACTCATACTTTTAATTCTTAAGTTATGTTTCTTTGAGTTGTCTTGTAGCCATTGAATTGTTACTTCCTGATTCCTTGTTATTTTTAAGATAACTTTCCTTTTGTGATCACAAGCTGCAAACCTGTCTTCAAGGATTGAAAGTCTGTCTTCAGTTTCTTTCAAGTGGTTTTATCAGCTTTCAATGGAGTTTTTAATTTCCTGGATATCTCTTTGAATTTGTTTCATGCATTCTAAATATCTCTTATATTGTTCATTCATGGTTTCCCTCATTTTCCTATGCTCCTCTGTTTTTTTATCTGTGTCTTCTTTAAAGATGCTTAGTAATTCTTTTATTATGTTTTTCATTTCTTATTTTACTTGAGATAGAATTTCTGCTCTAATTTCTCTTATAGCTTCATGCAGTTGTTTCTTTACTTCAGTTGACGTCACTTCAGTTGACATCACTTCAGACATTTCAGGTGTGTGTCTCTTGATCTCCTCTGTGTTTACCTCTCTTGGGCTTGGTCTGCTTGGGTTGGATGCCAGAGATTGCCCTCTCCTTCTTCGTCTTGGCATATTCAGCATGTTCCTGATTTCTTCCACACACCTGGGTAGTGTGGTCCCAGGCACCCTGGCCCTGGCCACAACTTCTCCAAAGTGAGACTGTTCAGCTTTTCTGGTCAGTGCTGGCTACGGGCATCCCATAGTGGGCACCTGTGCCTCTGCACTGAGCTGGATACCAGCCCACAAGGGCCTCTGGAGTTTGCACAGGAGTGGAACTCAGTCTAAACAACTTGCGGGGATCCGCCCACAACCTGGAGGTGCCAGAAAGAAGGCTGTTTGGTTTTTCTAGCCTGTGGGTATCTGATGGTGGGCTCCTGTGCCTCTGCACTGAGCTGGGTACTGCTGTTTACACAGGAGTGGAAGTGGCCAGGACCTGCGGATCTAAGCTGGTTAGGAACCTATGCGATGTTGTCTGGACTGCACAGGGGAGTGGAAATCAGTCCAAGCAACTTCCGCGGGTCCACCCACAACCTGCAGCTGCAGGAAGAAGCCAGCAGCAGTCCTGGCCCAGGGTGTATCCTGCTGGACTCCAGAATGGTTCCTGGCCAACTCCTCTCTCTCGTTGGGGGGGATGTAGTCCCTTGCACTCATCACCAACCAGCACAGATCTCCGCGTCCGCCACTCTTTCACTGCTGCACCTCTCCTCTTAGAACTCTGGGGTCGAATGCAACTGCAACCGCGACTGCACTTCCCCAGGCTCAGCAGCTCTTCTGGCAGTGTGAGCCTGGCTCCAGGCTAAGGTGCCACGAGGCACCAGCTTCTTCTTCATTTAATTTCTTCTTTTGATTACTCTGTGGGCTTCAATTCATATTTTAGATTCTCCCTGGGTCCAGGGGACCCACTTCCTTCCTTCTTGTCCTCTCCATGGTGTTGTATTCCAGCATCTGAACTGTTTCTCACAGAGAGACTGTTTTATCTGCTGCTTACTGTTCTGCCATCTTTCCAGAAGTCATGATCTGATTTCTTTTATGGCCTCATGAAGTTGTTTCATTACTTCAGTTGCTATCATTTCAGAAATTTCAAGTGTGTTACTTCTGGTTTCTTCCATGTCTGTGTCTCCTGACTTGTTCTGTGTGGGCTGGAGGTCTGAGATTTCATTTTGCTTCTTTGTCTTGACATTTTCCTGGGTTCCTCCAGACTAGCTGGTTGTGGGGTCCCAGGCACTTCCCACATTGGCCACCCACTCACAGTATAGAGGAACGGGCCAGGAACCTGAGTTTCTCTGAACTTAGGTTCCTAGGGAGGCGGTGGGGCACAGGGCATGCTTCTCAGGACCCACACGGCTACACTGAAGCTTTCCTGATGGCACTGGGCACAAGGGGTGCATGGCTGGCTGTTTCTCCCAGCCCACACTGGGTACCAGTGGGAAGGTTTCCCCGATGGTGTTTTGTTCTTTGATTGTAAGAAATGGTATTACTAGGAGTACACTGGTAACTGTTACTCTTGAGTTGATCTGTGTTGCTATTCTTATTCATTGAGTAAAGTTAGGAATTTTGTAAAATAGAAAATTTTTTCTGGTATTTCTTATTCGAATTTAGGATTCTAGGATTTACACTTCTTTGATTTTATGTTTGCATCTTCTTTCATATGCTAAAAAACTCTTTGTTCCAAATTACATTAATATAACTTACTTGGTTCATACTATGTCTAATGGTTTCAGAATAACTATCAGTGTTGCTACTAATGTGATCACTGAAAGTAGTTTATGGTTTTATTTTGCTTCCTTTTGCCCTTAGAATGCATTTCTTTAGAAATTTGTATTTATATTACTGTATTTTAAGGTCATTTGAAGTAATTCTTTTGTATATGGTTAAGGTGCCATCTCAATATATAGTTTTTATTTGTTTTAAGGATTATTTTTTTTCCCCATGACATAAGAAATTCATTTTTTTATTGGTACATTTTACATGTCTATAATGATAACATTCTTCATAGGAAATTTATATGTGAATTATCATATATCTTGTTTTTTTCCTTAGGGATTATTTTTTAAAACTTAATTTTGTTTCATCATTTATATAGTTTCAAACTTGACATTTTAAGTACTTTATTGAGTATTTGAGAAAGTTGAAATTTTCAGTTAGCAAGTAAATAAATATCTGTATTTTACGGAAGAAATTACATGGTATGTGGTTGGTTGTGTCTGGGAACTTTGGAGTTCTGAGCAAGATCTTAGACGATTATGAAAATACTATTGTAGAAAGGAGAAATTAGGAAATGTTGCGTTCAGATCATAGAAAGCTGTTCAATGTATTAAGTTTGGACTTATTCTGTAGGTAGTGGGGAGTCAATAAGGGGTTTATAAGATTATTAGCTTTAGATTCCTCAAATGAAAAACTTGGGAGGACACTTCTTAGTTTCCATGTAAACTTTGTAATGTAATTGAGTAGTTATATAAAATATATGTTTCTCATGGAGAAACTAAAGCATACTTGTTAATGGCTGTAACATGATTATTGAGACCATACTATGTGCCAGGTACCTAGTATTCTACTAAGTACTTTAAATGATTGTCCCTCTTGATCCTTAGAGCAATCAGGACACAGAAGGGAATAGCATTATCCTTATTCTTATCTTATCAGAGGGGAATTTAAGGTTTAGGGAAATATAGCATATTATCCAGGATTGGATTTTAGACCTATAATGGACATTATTAGAAGAACCAGTGAGATTTGAATGAGACCTGCCAATTAGATGGTAATTTTGATCAGGTTATATCCAGTATTTGTTGATCATCTGTGATTAAATAAGAGAATTTTACTTAGGATATGGAATTTGTACATGTTGAGATATTAAGGGTTAATGGGTGTCATGTCTGAAAAAGTCTCAAATGGCTTGAAAATATTAATAATTTGATAATATGGGTTAATGGTGTCCAGGAGGTCTATAATTCTTAAGTGAATTTAAAATTATTTCACAATAAAAGGTATTGACTTGCCAAAGTCACATAGCTAGTATGATGCAAAGCAGAACAGTTAGTTGAATTTAAGTCTGTTATTCTAAATGTGCCTGTGTATGTTTATGTATAGCTTCACTGCCTTTTTACTTTTCCTAGCCAAGATCGCAGATAATAGCAAAAATGAAAACATCAAGCAAAGTTTTATTCATTCCTCATATTTACTTATTAATTTACTTGAACACCATTAGCCATCTTTTTCAAATTTCTTTCAAATCAGTTTGTTTGCTTTGTGTAGTATTTATACTCTGAGGTTTCATAATAAACATTAAGCAATAACAAGGTTTTTTTCCTTTACTATTTTATTATAACCTTATATTTTATTATAATTACAATTAAATATATTTTTATAATTTATACATCTTAATTCAGTTCTAAATGTAACCATTTAATTTGCTTTTTATTTTTATACAGGTTATTTTATGATGAGGCTTTTGCTATGGCTAATGACCCCTTGGAAGGCTTCCATGAAGTAAATCTTGCTTCACCGACTTCTCCGGACCTTCTTAGTGTGTATGAATCAGGGACTCAGGAGCAGACTACCTCACCAAGTGTCATCTACCGGCCACATCCTTCAGCTTTATCCTCCACTCCTGTCCAGGCTAATGCATTGGATGTTTCTAATCTTCCTACACAACCTGTGTACTCATCCCCTAGACATTTAAACTGTGTGGAAATATCTAATATCAGGTAGGAGATTAAAAACACTTACCTTGAATGTTCTTTAAAAAATGAGCAGTTTGCTTGGTTACCTTAAGTTTTACTATTTTAGAAAATTTGAATAATATAAGCTTGCGCATACAGAGCAAAATACGTATCAATGTTGTGGAGCAGTAATTGGCAAACTTTATGTAGGGCCCAGGTAGTAAATGTAAGTTTTGCAAGCCATACAGTCTTTGTCCCAGCTGTTCATTTCTGCCAGCTTAGAATGTGAAAGCAGCTGCAGGCAGAATGTAAATGAATGGATGTGGCTGTGTTCCAAAAAACTTTATATATGGACATAATTTTGAATTCATAAAATTTTCACATGCCACCAAATACTACTTTCTAAAATTTCTTTTCAACTATTTGAAAACGTAACTGTTCTTGACCTCAAGGGACTTATGAAAACAGGTGGCTGACTTGAGTTAGCATGCAGATTTTAGTTGGCTAACCGTTCTTCTGGAGTAACACTATCCAGTAGAACTGTCCGTGATAGATATATTCTGTTTCTACGGTAACATATGTGATAGCTCTTAGCCACATGTGGCAATGGAGCTTTTGAGATGTGGCTGGTGTAACTGAAGGCTTGCTGTTAATTAAGTATAGAGGCTACCAAATTAGATAATGCAGTTGAGAGCTATGGTTTATGCCATTTCTGTTGAGCATGTGCTGATTTCTGAAAAAATATTTCTTTTACAGCATTCATGTTACAGACCCAGCATCTTGTGTTACCTCAGGAGTTTCATCTGGGATAACTAAATTAACTACAAGGAAGGAGAGCTGTAATGCAGAGAGGGAGTTTTTACAGGGTGCTACAGTCACAGAGGGTTGTGCTGGCAGTGAAGATATTTTTGGTTTGAGTACGGATAGTCTGTCCCGTTTACGAAGCCCATCTGTTCTGGAAGTTAGAGAAAAGGGCTATGAGAGATTAAAAGAAGAACTCGCAAAAGCTCAGAGGGTAAGAAAAAATTTTTATTCTTTAGAAATTACTTCGCCATGAGGTGAGACAGCTCATAAACATCATCATTACAATTCTACACTTGTCCTTCACATATGCTCACCTTTAGCTCCTGTTTGACAGCATTTGGAAACCACTGAAATTGGTTCAGAAGTAAAGAAGTCCATCTAAGATGTCTAAGGGGAGAAATGAGATTCTGAAACTCTTCTGTAACCCCTATGTTGGCTTCTTTCTGTCTTGCATTATATGTAATACAAATTTAGTGGGTTATACTCCATAGGTGAATTTTTCCCTTATAGGTGATTGACTTGGTAGTCATTTCCATGAACTCATTGAGTATAATTTATTTTGTTTCGAGGAATTGTTTTAGTAGGATCACCTTTGTTATTTTGCTGGGTTTTTATATTTTCTGTCTTTTCTTAGGGAATTTTCTTTTTTTAATAAATTGTCCTGTTTTTCACTGGGTCTTTACAATTTGTTGACCACATCTTACTGTTTCTGGAGCTATCCTTAAATTTTACAGGGAAATATATAGCGTTGGAAAGAGGGAAAAGTTTCAAATGAGTAATCTAAGCTTCCACTTTCAGAACTTGAGAAGGATAAATAAAACCAGAGCCAGTGGAAGGGAGGAAATAATCATAAGACCAGAAATAAACTGACAAGAAAAAAATGAATGAAACAAAATATTGGTTCTTCAAAAGCAGTAAAATAAAATTCACAGGCCTTTGGAAAAATGGAGCAGAAAAAACCAAAACCAAACACAAACACACCCCCCAAAAAACAGAAGATGCAGGTTAACAGTAATAGGAGTTAAACAGGCTATCACTGCAGACCCTACAGACATTAAAAGTACGATTAGGGAACAGCATGAATGACTGTATACATAAATTTGGCAGTCTTGGTAAAAATGAAAAGATACATTCAGAAAATTGAGATGATAATGCAAGCATTCTGTAGGTGTTGTTTCCAGCATACCATATGACATTTCACAAACATGTATTTCATCCTCTCCCTACCATCATTGTCTCTCAAGGGCACATTTTTAAATCCTCAGTGCCTAGCATAATACAGTACAGTGTCTCTTTGTAAGTGTTTCGTCACAGATGGTTAAACAACCATGCAGATATATTAACATTTTTTGTTAAAATATATTTTATTAGGAAGAAAAATAGATAGCCTTTTAAACCTTTTCCAGAGGGAGTGAATGTGGTGAGTTATGGTTACACTTTGCTTTTACTATTTAGCTTAGACTTTATTGCCTTAACACATAGTATTTTGGTGAAATCATAGATTATATAGAAGCAGGCTATTGAGTGTATATATCCATCTTTGAAAATACATTCTATTTGCTTATTGTTTAGAAAAGATTGCTAATCGGTTGTGAATTTCTTCTGAAATAGGTACTGTTGATATAATTGAAATGATGTGTAAGTACCTATAAAGGGTGAATTTTATTATGAAGAGTACAAGATAGTTTGATACTTTTAGGTTTTGAGTCCTGAAGAGAACTAACCTCTTAAATATGAAAATACTTTCTGATTTATGGTGTCTTGTGAGTCAAAACTATGTTAGCCACCATTTTGTAATTCTGATTATTTTTTTAAAAACTGTCCAGGTAGTTGCCATTTTTCATCCTTTGCTTTTAACATATTTTTGTTTTCTATTTAGAATGAGTTTCTTGAGGGTAATGTATAATTAAGCCTTGCTTTTTTATCCTTTCTGATCCCTTCTTTTAATTGGTGTGTTTCATTCAATGTCATATGTATTGTGATATTCATATGGTTTTTTTAAATGTATCATCATCCTAGTTGTGTTTTTGTTGTTTCATCTGATCCTTTTTCCCCTTCTCTTCCTTTTTGCCTTCCTTTATATTCTGTATTTTTTTGTTTCATCTTACCTTCTTTGCTTACTGGCTGTATATTTTTGTTATCTTAATTAGTAATTACTTTAGGGTTTACAGTATACATCTTTTATTTGTTACTGTCTACCTACCAGTGATATGCTGTAGTACCCTACATATAGTTTAAGAAACTTAGAAAAGTAGATGGGATATTTTCCATATATTTCCACATATGTTTTACACTTCACAATACATTGTTATTATTTTTATATTAAATAGTTATCTTTTAAAGGGATTTAGGTAATGAGAATATTTATTTTTCTTTATATAGGTGTCCATATTTTTCTGGTACTCTTCCTTCCTTCATGTGTATTCAGACTTCCAGATGATACTATTTGTCTTTGGCCTGAAGGACATGCATTAACACTTGTTGTTTCTGGTCATTGATGGTATATTCTTTTAGCTTTTTGTATCTGAAAAAGTTTATTTACTTTTGGTTTTTGAAAGGTATTTTTATAAGGTAAAGAATTTTAGGTTGATAGGGGTTTTTTTTCTTTTCAGTAATGTTGTACCAGTGCCTTCCATAGCATGTGTTGTTTCTCACAAGAAATCTGCTTTGTTTTTTTGTATGTGGTATTTTTTTCTCTCTGACTGCTCTTGAGAGTTTTCTGTAAGCAGTTTGATTATGGTTTGTCTTGATGCAGTTTTTGTCAGGTTCTTTTTTTGTGTGTGATTGGAATTTGTTGAGCTTTTTGAGTCTATGGGTTGTTAGTTTTAATAAAATTTGGGATATTTGGCCATTATTTCATCAAAAAGTTTCACGTTCTTCCCTTAAATATCCCCTCATTCTGGACTCCTATTTCATATACATTAGGTTATGAAAAACTCTCATAGCTCACTGGAGTTCTATTCATTTATTTCAAAATTTTTTGCCCTTTCCATATTTCACCATGGATAGTTTCTGTTCTTATGTCATCATTGTCAATATTCTTTCCTTCTTCAATTTCTAGTCTGTTACTCTCATACATTATGTTATTAAATCTACACATTGTATTGTTTATCTCCAAACTTTTATTTGAATCTTTTTTAATATTTGCTTTCTTTGTTTAGCATGATTAGTCTAGGTCTAGTTTCTAGAACATAGGGAGAACAGGTTTAAACTTTTCTAACCTGTGATCTCTAAATCATGTAGTTCTCACCTTTGAACCCCACCCCACTTCTGGAGGATCACTATCTTTTGTTGCACTATGTTTGATGTCTTGAAAATTGTTTCCTGTATTTTTCCAGTTTTTAGTTATGTCAGTGGGTGGTGAATCTGACCCTTTTTAGTGTATTTTGATTGGAAGTAGAAGTTGTGTTTATTATTCTTTGATTGCCCTCTCACATGTAAGTAACCCCCACACAAAAACTCTGTGCTTCCTCACACAGGCTTCAGTTAACTTAGGTTTCATGACTATAAGAATGCAAATGTTTTTGCTCATAGCTATGTATTGAGCATAGCATGGATTCTTAATACATTTTGCTGATTAAATGAATGATATATGTGTGTATGCAGTTATACTGGTATATGAGTGGGCACACATACGCAGTATATTAAAGTGATGCTGTTGCTGTAAGAAACCCTAAAATTTTAGTGATTTAACTGGATAGAAGCTCATTTTTATTTAACATTCTGATGCAGATGTTCATAGTTCATAGGCAGTTCTCTGTGAAATAATTCAGGGATTTGTGTTTCTTTTGTAGTGGGTCTTTTAATCTTTTAGGTCTGAACAACTACTTGCTTTCCCAGCAACAGATCTAAACTGTATGTAAGAGGAACCTGCCACATCATCATTGACTTTTAGGTGCAGGCATGCAGAGAGAAGGATGTAATTCTTTGGCCTTCCACAGGTTGTTGACAATTTGGTGAAATTCTCAGGTGAAGTTGGGCTTTGGTATGTCTTTATTAAAATGTAGATTTTTACACTGCACTCCAGAGCTCCTAAACAGAATTATTGTGTTGAAATTATTGGCGTTTGAAAAGACACATTTTCAACAAGCTTCCTTGTTGATTTTCGTGTTTACTAAAAAGGTCTAACCTGCTGGTACGCATTGGGGATTACCATTAATTTATGCTTCCTTAAAAGAGAATGAAATGACTTGGACAGTAAAACTTGTAGGATAACTTGAAGCCAAAGTCACTCAAAAACATCCTTGTTTGGTTAGTATGGTCCTACTAACTGTAACCAAGGATATTTATAAACATTTACTATGTTCTTTCATTGACATATATTTCTTGAGTAACCAAAGTGCTCATACACAGCATTAGGCTGTGTGCAAAAATAGATGAGACTCTGTGTCTAGGAGTTTATTAAGAAAACACATGTATACATGGTACAAGATAATGTTACATTGATTCTGAACTGTGTATTTTCCCCCATAATCTGTGAAATGAATATGAGCCTTAAAATTTCTGTTGCTAGGTAATAAGTGTGTCAGTTGTCCTTGCCTACCTGTGTGCAGACTTCTTTGTAGCTGTTCGTGTTATTTAACTGAATTGTGAGTTGGGTGCTGTCTCTGTTGATCTTAATTACTGGGTTAAATATTTTTAAAAAGATCTCACTGTAATATGACATGGAAAGAAAAGCACAAAAGAGTAGAGTAATACAATAAAATAAAAATTTATTTCTGTTAGTTTAAAAGCGTTCTCTAAATATAAAATGAAAATTCTAAGAGAAAAAAATTAATACTTTCATTAACAATATTATATTATCTTCTTTCTCCCTGCCCTTCCTTTTTCTGATTAAACTTGTGATATTTCCTTAGCCTTGGGAGTAGCTGGGATTGAAGGCATGCCCTACCATGCCTCACTTACATTTTATTCCTTGATACATAAAATCTCTGTGTTAAAAATGATGAAATAGCTGGGTGTGGTGGTGCATACCTATAATCCCAGCACTCTGGGAGGCTGAGGCAGGAGAATTGCAAGTTTGAGTCCACCTTGGACAACTGAGCAAGACCCCATCTCAATGTAAAACAAGATAACAGGGGCTGAATATGTAGTTCAGTGCGAAGGCTCTGTGTTCAATTTTTAGTAGTGCAAGAAAAGAAAAAAAAATCATAGCTGGTGTTCTGTACTTTTAATGCCAATTACTTTGGGAGGCTGAGGAGGGAGGATCTCTTGAGCTCAGAAATTTGAGGCCAACTTGGGGGAGCATAGTGAAAACTTGCCTCAAAACAAAAACAAAAATGAAAACAAAACTAAAACTAAAACTAAAGGTAGTCTGAAATTTGTTGAAACACGTTATTATAGAGTCCTGGTACTCTCTGTCTTGTAAATTTCTTTTCTTCAATACTAGTCCTCTAAATCCATACCTCTTACCTAAAATATTAATTACTGTGTTCTTTCTCCACTTTTTTTTTTTATCCAAACTGTGTAAGTTATTCTGAATTACAAATCAGTTTTTTGTCCTGATTAAAATTCTTTAGTGGTTTCCCACAGCGTATTGAAGAATTTCCCCTTGTTTTTAAAGTAAATTCTAATTTCTTAACCTAATTTCAAGATAGGTCATAAACCTAATTTTCTGGCCTTATCTTCTTGTGGCATCCATCTTCCCTATCTTTGGCTACCATGAAACATACTGTTTCCTTTATTTATTTATTTATTTTTTAGTATGTACACATCACTGTAAAGTTGCCTTATAAATTTGTTTAAAGATTTGCAGTCTGTGTGAGTGACTCCATGAAAATCATGAATTTGGTCTGATTGCTTTTGTATATCTCTAGCACCTAGATTAAATCCTGAAGCATTACTAACAAAGTTTTGTTGAAGAACTGTATTATAATGCAAGGTATTGATAGTGAAAAGTACAAACAAAGTTCTAAAAAGTATTCGTGTGAAGGACAAATTCTACTTCATGTAGCTAGATTGAGTAGGAACTTGAAATATAAAGAGAAAGTTACTGATCAGGTATAGATTAAGAGTTTGTCCAGATGGATGAATCAGACTGGAAATGAAGGAAGAGTGAAACAGACCAGTTAAAACTATAGCCTAGAGTATATGTATAAAGGGAGATACATAACTCTGAAAAGGCAAACAGCACACATTGTAGAGCAGTAGTTCCCAATGTTTTTGGCATTGGGGGCCAGTTTTGTGAAAGGCAGTTTTTCCACAGAGTGAGAGGCTGAATGGTTTTGGGATGATTAGAGCACATTACATTTATTGTGAACTTTATTTCTGTCATTATTACATGGTAATACATAATAACATACTTATGCAACTCATCATAATCTAGGAACCCTGAACTCACGAGCTCTGGGAGCCCTGAATTTGTTTACCTGTAACTAGACAGTCCCACTTGGGGGTGATAGGCGTCAGTATCCTGTGAGTGTTGCGTCTGTCTAGCTGACTCTGCAATCTCATTTTGGTTGCTGTCACTTGAGAAAACCCTACTTCACAAAGATAGAATTTGGAAATGAAGCAGGCTTTTCAGTGCTTTTGTGGCAGACTCAGGATATTCTGTCTTGACTTTAATCCAGAGCATAGGGAGATTTGAACATTCTTTTAAGGCTACTGTCATTTACAATCTCAAATAGTTGATCCACTTCTAATACAAAGTCGATTCACCTGACTAACTCATAACTGGGCCATGGGTCTTGTGTGGTTAGGAAGCAATGCTCAAATGCCTTCAAACCAATTGTTGCCAATACTTGAGATAATACCCTCTTTAACCACAGCTGCAACAGATCAAGTGTGATAGGTGGCTGTGGCTGTCTGAGATAGGTGATTGTGTGCCAGTTAGGACAGTGATGGTGAACCTTTTAGAACTTTCAGTGATACAAACAATCTGCTGCAGCACATGTGCCATAGGTTCCCCACCACTGAGGCAGGCAAAAGAAGGCCCTAGCTTATTCTCTTTCGGAATCTCTACTGATGTTTGAAGCATATCAGAGATCTCAATGTTTATTTGTCAGCTCCATGATTCCAGTTTGGCTTTGAATGCTTTCACTTTATCTGCCAACTTGAACACAGTTGTCATTCTCCTGTGAAGTGACAGATTACATTTGTTGAGCAAGATGAATATGTTACACAAGAAAGGAAGTTTTGCAGTCCATTCTTTGTCTTTGAAATATGTTGCTAGTGGTGAGTGTTTTTCTAAAGAAAAATATCTCTGGAGTGGCTCTAACAATTTAGAAACTGGCTAATGTATCTTTAGAAAACTGTCTCACTTCTGTGTATAGAAGATATATGCTCTGCATACATCTCACAGAACTTTGCCAAGAGGCATGAATTAAGGACATACACTTGAATAAGTCAATCGCATCCTGCACGGTTTTGTTAATTAAGTACAGTGACGTTTTTCAGCTAGCCGACATTTTTCTATGAATGACAAAGTGCATAGACTTATATTCAGAAGTGATCTCTTTGATTGAAGTAGTGAAACCAGAAAGCAGTCCAGGTATGGCAGCTGCTCAATCTGTACATATACCTACACAAAACGACCAACTCAGTTTTCCTGATATGTAATGTTTTAAAGACTTGAATAGTTCTGTAGCTGTGGTGTGTACAACATAAACTCCTGCGCATCCTTCTGAAAAATGTGGCACACAAAATCACGACTTGTTGCCTTGTTATCAACATTGATAGGCTTGTCAGCCTGGATTGTGTAACATAGTGACTCATTAATCTGAACAATTGTGCTTCAATATTTTCTGCTATTTTACCTAGTGATGGTCCTAGCCCAGAGGGTAATATGTGCCACCTTTTTTGAACTGCGGTTTTTCCTAAAAGTTCATGGCAGATGTCTTTTTTTTTTTTTTTTTGTCTTTTTGAGACAGGGTCTCATTATGCAGTTCAGGCTAGCCTTGGGCTCACTTTGTAGCCCAGGCTGGTCTCCAACTCCCAACGATCCTCCTGCCTCAGCCTCCCAAGTGCTGGGATTACAGGAGTGCGCCACCACGCCCAGCCATGACAGATGTCTAACAGGCAGCAGGATCAACTATTCAATGGTAGAGGTTTCTTAGCTTTAGCAAATCATTCACCTCTAAGAATGATGCCCTTCATTCAGTCATATTTGATGAAATGGTGGTCTTCAATAATTGCTTCTGTTCTTTATGTTCACATTAGTCTTTTTTTCTTTTGAAAAACTCCAGAGGCTTGTCTTTTAATGCAGGATGCTTGGTCTCTGTGTGGCGACGCAGTTACAAAGGTCACATGGCTCTGTTAGATTGGCTGGTCACCACATACTGTACAGTGCAGGCATGGAGAATGTGAGTCACTGTGCAGGGAGCCCACAATAGGTAGGACTCTTGATATTTTCTTTAAAATGCAGCTTTCTTTCTGTTGGCAGTCTTAGAGTCTTTTGCTGTCTCGTCACTGGATCTTTTTTTTTTTTTTTAACAAAGAAGCTCTCCAGTGATGTTCATTTTTTTATTCATTTTTTGTTAGGGTTAACTTTAGGGTTACTGAAACTGTGATTGAGACAAGTGTGCAGGGTGAGGAAAGAGGTGTGGACAGAAATACTAAATATGGTGTGTGGGCTGTGCATGGACTAAAATAAGTGTCAGATTCTGACTTAAAGCCTGCCACCAGATGTGTACACCTGAAGTATATAAACTCACCACCATAAAGACGTGTGCATACTTACCCTCTGCCACTTGATACACTTTATCTCTTGCTGATCACTGATACCGTTTTGGTGTGAGTCTGCAAGCAGTTAATTTATTGTGGTCTCTGTAGTCAAATCTCTCTGCTAATGTTAATCTATATTTGCAGGCACTCTGTAGCACTAGCATCACCACCTCAGCTCCACGTCAGATCATCGAGTATTAGATTCTCTTAAGGAGCATGCAGCCTAGATACCTGAGTACACAATTCACAGTAAGGTGTGAACTTCTATGAGAATCTAGTCCTCCTGTTGATGTGACAGGACACAGAACTTGGGAAGGAATTAGTGATGGGAAATAACTGTAAATATAGATGAAACTTCGTTTACTTGCCCACCACTCACCTGGTACTGTCACCCGGTTACTAGCAGGTCACTGACAGGCCAGTGACCAGTACTGGGGAATGGAGACACCTATTATGGACAGTTTTTGGTATTTAGCATGAGATTTATGCCACGTTGATAAGCTAGTTGCTTCATGCCTCTTTGGTGGATAGTAGTACCTTCATGAATGACAGATACGTTGCTTTTTTTGGTTTAGAAACTTCTCAAGGTAATAGTATATAATGTATTTTTGTGTCCTGAGGGAGATTCTGTGAGTTTTGTTATTGTTTGTTGTTATTTGCTTCATTACTCAGGCCAGGGGAGAGACATTTTTAAGGTCTTATAGGCTAGGCTTATAATACTTTGTGGCCTACATATGAAGGAAACTTGGGCTGGATATAAAATACTCAGCTGACATTTTTTCCCCTTAAGTATCTAAAAAATGTTACTGCGTTGTTTTCTTTTTTTTATTTTAAAGAGAATAAAACAAAACAGTAAAATACAACAAAGCAGATCAGAACAGAACAAAGCAAGCAGTACAGGTCTTTGAAACATAACGACAGAAAATCAACAATGGCTACCTAGTGTCTCGTTTTCTTCGAAATGGTTCTTCATACCTTCACACACAATAAATTCAAATAAAACAAAATAATATAAAACCAGATAAAACAAAAGAGTGAAAGCCTTACAACCCTTCAAACCAGACAGTAAGAAATCAACAATGGCTACCTTCATGTCCTTTGTTTTCTTCAAAAAAGCTGTTCATATCTTCTCTCATATTGCAATCAAATGGTAGAAAACAGACTTAAACCAATCAAATTAAAGAATAAAAGCATTATTGGACTTCAGAACCTGAAGATAAGAAATCAACTATGGCTGCCATAATGTCTCATTTTCTTCAAAGACTGCATTGTTTTCTAGCATAACGTATTGTTGAAGTTTAAGGAAAAAATTGATTTTTTTTTTTTTTTGGCGGCAGTACTGGGGTTTGAATCAATGGCCTTAATGTTGAGTTACGTCTTTAGCCCCTGTAGAAGTTTTTCTGTTTTTAAAGTTTGAGAGAGGATCTTACATTGCCCTGGCTGGTCTTTTACCTTGCTGTCTGCCTGCCTCAGACTCCCAAGTAGCTGGGGTTACGGGTATCATTTGTTGGTGACCATTCAAAATCCTTTCTTTTAGCTTTTTGAAAGTACAGTCATCTTACTTTGCAGTAAATCTCACAGCAGAACTTCTTGCGTTTATTCAGCTGTAACTTTACATATTTGTTTCTGTTTTCTCTATTTACATGAATTATATTTCCTTGAACTATTCTTTGGATTGTAAGGTGTTCCTGTGAAGGAGAAGGGTAAGCTAGGGTCAGTTTCCCCTTGGTTGTTATCGATGTATTTGTGTAGCTATTCTGTCTTTCAGAGGTAGGCCTTGTTCAAGCAAGTTTTCTTCTCTAACTCAGTGTTTCTGAGGCCTTGACAGGCTTATCGTTCCATTACTAGATAATATTTTCTCCCTGTATTTCCTGTGGTCTGTTTCCTTTGGCACTTTGCTATCCCTTTCCTTCTCTTGTATCTGATTCTTCTTTCTCCTATCTCTTTTGTTTCTGTCCTGCAGTTTTTTTTTTCCTTAGGTTGAGATCTGTTCTTTGGAAAGGGGTCCTTGCTGACCACTTATGAGATGCCTTAAAGTTTAGGGATTCACAGCCTGCTGGGTGGAATGTGTAAGTTGTTGCATTCACTTGGAAGTGGAGCCTGTGAAAACTTTTCTGCTTTTCTCCATCCATTCTCAGATGTTATCTCCCAGGTTTTCTCCAGTGGTAAACTCCACTCATTTTGAGGGGTTTGCTAGTGATATTTGGGTTCCGACTCCCCTTTCACTTTCCTTTCATCCCTTCTGCTCAGCCGTTGATCCAGCATTGTGGAAAATTTAGACAATTATCTTACATTCTGAGATTTGTGGGAATTACCCTTTATCTAGTTTTGTTGAAGATGTCATTACATTCTTCTGATTATCCTAGTTGGTATGTTTGGTTTTCAGGAGTTGGTTTTGGGGGATCAAAAACTGTACTACCACCACAGTTGTAAGACTAACTGATTTTATTAGTGTAATTGTGACTAATAGATAAAGTGCTTGAATTTTTTGAAAAGGTTAGTTTGAAAGGTTAGTTCAGGACTACTTCATTAAAATGGTGTATTTTAATGTCTTAATAAAGGATTTTTTGAACATCTACTCGTGACCTATAGAGAAATTTCATAAATTTGGGATGTAATTTTTTGTCTTTGCCATTCTTGTGATTTTAAATACTAATATGCATTGTTTACCTCACTGCAATGTGAATTGTCTATAATCTCCTCATAGAAACTGAACATTAAGTCAGGTGTGGTGGTACACGCCTGTAATCCCAGCACTCGGGAGGATCTTTGCAAGTTTGAGACCAGCCTGGGCTACAAAGTGAGCTCAAGGCCAGCCTGAATGGCATAGTGAGACCCTGTCTCAAAAAGACAAGGGCTGGGGATTTAGCTCAGTGGTATAAACACCTGCCTGGCAAGTGCGAGGTCGTGAGTTTGATCCCTAGTGCTGGAGGAAAAAAAAATTGTACATTAATTATAGTATAGTATATGAAGTTATATTTAAATAAATGATTTTAATATAAATGTGAAAAAGCTGCTGAACTTTTACTGAAGTTAATAAGCATAATTTTAAAAATTCCTTGCTTGATGGAAATGAACATTGTTTAGAGAAAAGCTAAGGTAAAAATAATTAAATAATTTTATTATTTATATATATAATATAATTATAGTTAATCTTTGGATGTTTTGCAAAAGAAATGTGAAAATATAGTGTTGAGAGTATTTGTAATTTTAGGCTTGCCTAATTGTCTTCCATGTAGCAAGTGCTAGGTAATCATTTTCACTGTGAGTATATGGAAAAAGACAGTGTTAATATTTTGTTAATTTTATTAGTAAAGATTACATAATCTATTTTGAATCTAACTTCAAATTATGGAGATGTAAAATAAAATTATCAATTTTTCATAGGAACTGAAGTTAAAAGATGAAGAATGTGAAAGACTTTCAAAAGTTCGAGATCAACTTGGACAGGAATTGGAAGAACTCACAGCTAGTCTCTTTGAGGTTGGTCTATTTATGTCTTGGCCAACAGCAACATCTCAATTTTTATATACTGGTAGACTTATTTTTTGAAGGGATCTTGAGAAAAAGGATATGCTTAGCATCACGTATATTTTTAAGTCTTCTAAGCAAAAATTAGAATAAAATCGTTAAGCAATATAGGATCTGTAATTTAAAGTGAGGAAAAGGAAAATATGATGGGGGTATTTTGAGGAATGTTGGAAGCATACCTCAGTATCTCCTGCCACTGAAGGATCAAAATTTCTACCTAACCAGAGCAGTGATTCTGAATAGGAGCGTCACTGGTACAGAGAAACAGAGGCAACAGGTGTGTGTGTGTAAGAAAAAACAGAGGCAGGGACACTCATTATCATAAAGAATTGGCTCATGCAATTTTGGATGCTGGCAACTCCCAGGAGCTGCAGGTGAATTGAGAAGCTGGAGACAAAGGATGGTATAGTTCCAGTATGAGTCCAAAGGCCTGAAAACCAGGAAGAGGTACTATTTCAGTTAAGGGTCTGAAGGCAGAAAGAATTTCATTAATATAATCCTTTTTGTTCTATTTAGTCCTTTAGCTGATTGGATGAGACCTACTTACCTTCTAGAGGACAGTCTGCATTATTTAGCCTATCGATTTAAGTACTACTCTCAGTTAAAAACACCCTCATGGAAATACTCAGAATAATGTTTGACCAAGTATTTGGCCACTGATGATTTAGTCAAATTGACAAATAAAATTAACCATTATACTAGGCTTTAGTCCAAAAAATGAAAGTCACTTTGACAACTTACAGTATTTCTAAGGGGTGGGAAAGAATTGGATTAAGACCTTGAGTTTTTAGATGATCCTTATAAAAACATGCTTTGATGTGTTACTGTAATGACTAATGCCATTATTTTTTAACATTTTCTTTTTACCTGAAAATTTGTTCATAAGGTTTTTATTGTAATAAAAATATTAGGGGAAAAAAATTCACCATCTTTAGTTATTTTTACTTATGCAAAATCTATTTCAATTTTAGAAGTATGCAGAAGAAGAATGAGCAGAAACTCTTCCCTCTGTAGCAAGACACAGAGGGCCAGAAATATAGTTTGTACAATTAGTAAAGTACATCTAAAAAAAAAAAATAACATGCCTAATCCTATGCCTAATCCAAAGGAAGTTAATAATAGCCTTGACACTGTGAATGCTGTCTGGGAAAGAATGTACATTGACTAAAGATGATTTTATTAATGAAGAAAGTTGTATTCAAACTAATTGTTTATGAATTACAAAGAAGGCTAAAAGCTTTTCTGTAATCTTAATTGTACCTTCACCATCTTAGTTTACTTTTGTCTTATGAAAATATTTTTTGCTTGCATTTTATGTGTGTGTACTTTTTAAGAGTTAAAATTACTTAGAATAGACTTAATTTGTACACTTCTGGTATACCTAACATGATTTCAAATTAGTAGTTTATTGTGTATGATGAATAATCTTGAATATAATTATACTTTATATTGTAGGAAAATTGAGTGTTTTAAAAGTATCAGATACATACAAGAACTCCAGACCTAAGAACTACAGAGTTAATATTTTCTTTCTTTTTTTTTTTTTTTGCGGCACCGGGGATTGAACTCACGACCTTGCACTTGCTGGGCAGGCGCTTAGACCGCTGAGCTAGATCCTCAGCCCTGTTTTTGAGTCAGGGTCTCACTATGCCGTTCAGGCTGGCCTTGAGCTCACTTTGTAGCCCAGGCTGGTCTCGAACTCACAATGATCTGCCTGTCTCAGCCTCCTGAGTGCTGGGATTACAGGCGTGAGCCACCACGCCCGGCGAGTTAATATTTTCTTATAACACCTCCAGTTTTGAAATAACGTAAAACTGAGTCATTTGAAAGAGTGCTTTATGAAGTAGTCTGTACTTACATGAAAAAAAAGGTCTTAAGATGATTTTTATGTTTTATCAGCTACTTTTAGTACATTTCTGTGATGTGCCTTATATACTCTCAACAACGTGGTAAGTTTTATAAGGTAGATTATTATAATTTTATATGTAAAGAAATAATGAGACATAGAAAGGCTAATAAGATGTGCTGGTTCTCAAATTTGTAACTGACTCTTAACCTTGGGGTCTATGAAAATCATAACTGGAACTTTTTTTGTCTCAAACTACAGTAAAGGAATCATCATGAAACTACCCCTTCCTTCAGGCCACATTCAGATTTTCAGTAAAGTCTTGTGATGCTATCTCCAAACTGTAAAGCAAACCATTTTCAAAGGCATTGTGATTTCTTTCTTTTCTTTTTCTTTTTTTTTTCTTTTGGTATTGGTATTTACAAATTGTATATATATGCCAACATATATTTAAAATATGAAAGTTTTAAAATACACACAATGTAATAAGATACTTAAAATTTTTGTAATAAGATACTTAAAATTTTTGTAATATAAAAATATTTTATTCTTACTGAAGCATTCCTTATATATGTATTTTAATATGTATTTAGTCAGGACTGTGAATGTTATCCTGTTTTTGAAAATTTTAACAATTTATGACTCCGATGATGGTGCAATCTAAATTTTATTTTTATTTTTTTGTTTTTTGTTTTTTTACCGAGGATCGTACTCACGACCTTGTGTTTGCCAGGCAGGCACTGTGCCACTGAGCTGTATCCTCAGCCTAAATGTTAATTTTAAAATGTTCAACATTGCTGGCTGTTAGAAAAAAGTTTTAAACAGCACCAAGATTCCATTTTACCCCAGAAATAATGGCTGTCATCAAGAAATCAAATAATAACAAATGCTGGTGAGACTGGAGGAAAAAAGGAACTCTTTTACACTATTGGTGGGAATCTAAACTAGTAGAATCCCTAAGAAAATCAGTACAGAGATTCTTCTAAAAGCAAAACTAAAAATTTCATTTGACCCAGCTACTGTCCTTCTAGGTATCTTCCTGAAAAAGTTAGTCATCATATTACAGTGATAATGCATACCCACATTTATAGCAGCACAATTCATAATAACTAGATCTTGATAGCAACCTGTATGTCCATCAACAGATGAATGGATAAAAAAATAGGATATTTACACACAATGGAGTACTGTACTACTCTGCCACAAAGAAAAATTTGAACCATTTATAAAAAAATGAATACACCTTGAGACCATAATGTTAAGTGAAATAAGTCAAATGTATAAACTTAAATGTCATTTAAATATTATAAATATTTATTTATAACTTGGGGTTCTTACACAAGAAACCCAAATTATAAATAAAGAGCAAAAGGGTAAATAATAGGAAGTAGGGAGAAAGATCTTTCTCAAATGGGAAGGGGGTCAAGAGATAGAGGGAAGGGGGTGGTAGAAAGAAAAGACATAAAGAAATGAATTAAGATATACATGTACCAATTCCACATAAGGAATGTAAACATTCTGTACTGCAAACAAAAAATAAGGCTATGGGGCAACTAAAAATATTAGACATAATATTGCTGGTACTCCCAGATACACCGATCCATATGTAAGAAGTGTATCTTTTCTTGTAAGTTGCATACCAAATTTCAGTTCAATTGAGAGTTGTGGAAAGTTTTTTTCCAGGAAATCCTCTAGTGAGGATTTCTGTGTTCTCTAATACTGTATTAGCAAATTAGTCAGAAGATGTTGAATTTTTGCAAATTAGTCAGAAGATGTTGAAAATGTTACATTTTAACATTATTTTTTAAAATTTTTGCAAAAATTAGAAGATGTTGAAGATGTTACATTTTAACATTATTTTTTAAAATCCAGAAGACTCTACACCCTTGATTTGAATTATACTAGCCAGATAGGGAAAAAATTATGTTTTCAAAGTTTATAAGCATATACACATAAATGTATAGATCAGAAGCCTGCATATTACAGCCTGTGGATGAAGGGGGCCAGTTTGCTTTTGTCCAGCCTGTGAGATAATAAGGGTTTTCATGTTTTTAGATGATTGGGGGGGAAAATAAGTAGAATTTTGTGACATATGAAAATTATATGAAACTTTAAATACTAATATATAAAGTAGAAGACAAATGTAGTTAGAGTAATTATAACCACAGAAATTTATTAATGGAAATACTACAGAAAGAAGTAAAATGTGACATGTTTTTTAAAGTGAGTACGTGTGAGGGAAGCAAATGGTAGTGTGTCTGCATGCAGTTGAAATTGTTGTCAACTTACAACAGTAAAATAGAAAGAAAATGTTCAGTGTGAATCCTGTGGTAAGTAGTAAAGAGCAGGAAAAAAAATACACTAGAAACACAAAAATCCCTCCTACACTGCTGGTGTGAATATAAACTAGTGCAATCACTATGGAAATCAGTACAGAGATTCCTCAAAGAACTAAAAATAGAAATTCCACTAGACTCAGCTATTACCCTTCTGGGTATCTTCCTGAAGGAGTTAAAGACATCATACCACAGAGATGGACAGTATTCATACCATGTTATAGCAACACAACTCATAATAACTAAATCTTAGAAGCAACCTGTGTACCCATCAGTGATAAATAGTGGTGTATTTTCACAATGGAATTCCAAGCCATAAAGGATAAGTTTGAGTCATTTATAGGAAAATTATACACCTTGAGACCATAATGCTAAGTGAAATAAATCAGACACAGAAGGTTAAATATTACATGATTTTTCTTATATGAGAAACCTGAAGTATAAATAATTTAAAGAGCAAAATAGAAGATTAGAAGAAATGGGGAGGTAGATCTTTTGGAGATGTGAAGGGGATCTAGGGATGAAAAGGAGACGGGATGGAAAGTGGGAGTAAAAAGGATTAAGATGTGTTATGTATGTATACCAACTTCCCATGATGAATGTATTCATTATATATTCTAAATGTATTAATAGCTGGGCATGGTGGTGCATGCCTGTAATCCCAGCAGTCAGGAGGCTGAGGCAGAAGGGTTGCTGGGAGTAGTGAGTTCAAGGTCAGCTGAACTATGTAGGGAGACTCTGTCTCAAAAAATTACATATATATATATAATTATATATAAATTATGTATTATATATGGGATTAAGATAATATATACACACATGTATATGCATATGCATTCCACTTCACAACAAATATATTTATTATGTGTTGCAAAAAATATACTAATTTAAAAATTTTAAACACATTTCTCCAAGCTTAGGATGGCAGTGGATATGCTGGAGGAAAAGACTAGCAACCTCTCGAAATCCAGGCTAAAGGAAAAAGAACTTGAGAGAGTTTGGGGCATTCAAACAGAAAATGAGTCTACATAGTGCTGGACAGGGTGGTGGAAAAGGTCCAGATTCACACAGATGATTTCAAGATTCTTCAGAATCAAATTAAATCCTTGGAATAGACCAAGGTGAATGATGATGCAGAAGCTGAAACAGCCATCAGGACCACCCTGGCAAGCAAGGCACCCAGGCAGGGCTGACCTCGAGATAGTGGTGATGGAGCTGTACAAGATGATGCAGAGCATGCTGTGCAAAGTTGCAACCCATAAGGATGGCTGGAAGAAATCTATAAAGCAGCTGAGGAGGAATCTGGACACTCCAAAGAAAGAGGTGGCAGAGGTCTGGCAAGCAGTCACGAAGCTGATATCAAGGGCCTCTGTCATGATCTGGACCATGCTGCAGGCTTTAGAAGGCAGCTGTTCGAGTGGGAGAAGTACACTCCCTGTGACTGGGTGGTACAGATGATATCTGGCCCACAGCTGATCACATCTGTAAAAGTCTATCTCCTGTTGAGGCTGTGGGAAGCCAGTGCCAACAGCTTTGAGTACCTTCGTGTCAGCAGATGAGGGAGTGTCAGCAGCTGCTGTTACAGGACCTCAGCATCCCAGAGCAAAGCCTGGATGCCCTGGTTCCCACCAGGATTGGCGTGACAGCCCTTGAAATGATGCCAGCTTCAAGCTCCAGTCATGTAACCTTTAAACTCTCTCCCTTTATGGGGACCCCCAAGTGACAGACTATTACACTGCTGAGGTAGACAACCTAGGAGTAGATGGGCTTCCGTACAAAGGTCAAAAGAACAACCAGACTGGGACTCAACCCCTGGCCACTGAGGAAAAAGAGCTAGTAGCTGTGAAGATTCCATGTCTCCCAGCTCAAAATATGTATGATCACGTGCCTTCTAGTTCCTTAATTTGTGGCATCTACTCTGAGGAGGACCCCAACAGGCCAGCAGTCCTGGAAATCTTGGGATACAGCACAGGTTTCTCTCTCCTCTCCATCATTGGACCCTCATACCAGCACCAACTCAATTGCCTTGGGCCTTCCCACCATGATGTTGGCTCAGATGTGATGCCTGTTGCCCCTGAACTTACTACCACCACTTAATCCCACACACCAGCAGGCTTCAGAACCCACCAGGCACTTGAGATTTCTGTACCTTGAATCACAAGAAAGCATGTGGCTTTTGAAGGAGCCTCCCAACCTATGAGTCCACTCTGTGTCCCCTACTAGGTTTCCTCTGATGCCCTGTGGAAGCCCTGGGCCCTGTGTCTGGCTCAGGAAATGATGCAGGAGCCCTGGACATAAGGGAGGGATCTATATCTGCATAGGGAGGTCCTCATGTTGAGCTAGTGATTGTTTTAACTGTGCATCTAAATAACAATATAATCTTTATTGACATTTTAATGGAGAACACAGCTCTCAAATACATTTTCCACTAAGCAATGAAATTCCTTGACCAGTTTTTGATACAACAGAGTTAAAGTAGCTTTAAAATTATCCTTTTATTATTTTGCTGCAACAGTGTCATCAGGCTGCTTCTGCCTCTGTATGTCTTACGTGGGGGCCGTTATTTCTACTAAGACCAGTGTTCCCATGGCTACACTCCCCTCAACAATCCCACAAAAAACAGATAGAATCAAAATATATCACCACAAAAATAATCAGGAGTATCAGTTGAATACAAGAGAGGAGCAAGAGAACTACGCAACTGAAAAAATTTAACAAGATGGCAAGAATAAATCTGTACTTTACAGTAGCTACTTTAAATGTAAATGAGCTAAACTCCTCAGTCAAAAGACAGAGTTCTTGAATTGATAAATAACAAAAACCTAACTCTATGCTATTTATAAGATACAAGGATACTCACAGCTTGAAAGTAAGGAGGTGGAAAAATATTTCCATGCAACTGCTAACCAAGAGAACAAGAGTGGACAAAATAGACTTTTAAGTTGCAACTATCCTAAGAGACAAAGACTAAAGAATCAGTTTGACAGGGATATGTAACAGTTGTATATACATCCAGCATAAAAACACTTAGATCTGTAAAGCAACCATTGACAGATTTGAAGAGAAAAATAGCAAAACAGTAATGGTTGGAGACTTTAATGCTCTACTTTATGTAATGCGTATATTATTCAGATAGAGTATCAGTAAGGAAACACTGAGCTGAGTAAAATGACCAAATGGACAAGGTGTCTGTTTGTCTATCTAATCTTATCTTTGTATAAAATGAAAGAATATACATTCTGTGAGGCCAGTATCACCCTAATACAAAGGGTAACAAAAAAACCAAAAGAAAAGAAAAGAAAAGAGCTGCACATCTAATTCTCAATGCATATAGGTACAGAAATCACTGTTAATACACTATTGATAAATATTGTGATCATCTCAAAGCAGTCAGTGTAGTACACTACATTAATAAAGATATTTCAATAAATGAAAACATTTTACAAAATTCAGCATCTGTTCATGTTAAAAATGCTCAACAAAATAGATATTGAAGGAATGTCATCCCACACAATGAGCATATATGAAAAACTCATATCAAATGTTACAATCAATGGGAACAAACCAAAAGTTTGTTTTTTCTAAGACCTGATACAGGGCAAGGATGCTTACTCTTCACTTCTACTTAACACAACACTGGAGGTTCTAGCAAGAGCAATTAGACAAGAAAAAATAAGAAATAAAATGACCTGTTCATAGATAACACCATCTAGAAAATCATTACATATAGAAAATAGATTCAACAACAAAGTTAGAACTAATAATTTAGTAAAGTTGTAGTATACAAAAGTCAGTGATACTTCTGTACTGAAAAAAAACAGTCTCATTTTGCAGAAATATCAAAAAGAATCAAATACTTAGGAATAATCTTAACCAAAGAGGTGAAAGATTTGTACACTGAAATTATAATTCACTGATGAAGAGACTTAAAACAAAGATACATGGAAAGGCATCTGTGTTCATGGGTTGGAAGAATTAAAAATGTCCATACAGCCGAAACTGTTCAACAGATTGAGTGTAATCCCTTTGAAAATTCTAGTGAAATTGTTTACAAAAATAGAAAAATTCTGAAATTCATATGGAACCATGTTATATCTGGATCTACAATGTCCCATAATGTCTCGCGTATTGAGAGGTGGAGCTTTTAGAGGTGGGTATATCAGGGGAGTGCTGTCCTTATCAGTGGATTGATCGATTGATGAGTTCATAGTTGAATGTGCTTCAGGAGATGGGGCCTGGTTGGAGGAGATGTGTTATTGGAGTTGTGCTCTTGAAAGTAGTGTTAGTTGGGGTTCTCTAGAGAAACACAAGCATATTTTCATTCATTCACTCACTCATTCATTCTTATTAGTTTGGCTTACATGATCAGAGGCAGGAGAGTCCACAATGGCTATCTGTGGAATTAGAGGTGAAAGAATCACAGTAGCCACCTGTGCACTGGAGAGCCAGATGATCCATTAGGTGCTCAGCACAAGAAGATGGAAACCACAGAAAAGTGGCATCAAGATGCAGCACCAGTCAAAAATTGTGGACCTAAGTCACTAGAGTTGTAGGCCCAATCTGTGCTGAAGGATTGAAGAAACTGGAGACCAGTGTTCAGAGTTGATGGCAAAACCAGAGCTCTTCCAAAATAGGGACAATTCCTTCATCCTTTCTTTTTCTAAGCCTGTTGGTTGGTTCCACAAATATCCAGGGTGGTTCTTCCCCTCTGTTTGCAGGTCTACGTGTCAGTCATCAGCAGACACTGAGAATTTTGCTCCACCAACCTGCAAGGTGCTTCTTAACCCATTCAGTTTACATGCCGTGATTACTGGGCACAATTCTTCCTTTGTCAACTTGACATCCAGACACAGCTCTTTAAACCAAACTTAATCTCCAAATACAATAGCAAGTTTTGTAATTATGACTATGATGCAACTGTCTAGCATACAAACAGAAATACACTAATTCTCCATACTAGAAGGTAGACTTTTTCTTTGATGCCTGCTTTTCTTCTGACATTCCATGACTTAAAATATTATAATGTAGGCATAACTATGCTAACGTACTGGTGTTAAGTCAATGTGTTACAAAGAAAACAAGTATATCTGATTAACATATATGTATATATGCACAGAAGTACCAAAAAAAAAAGGAAAGAAATACTCATGACAATTAAGATCTCCATTCTTGTAACTAGTCATGCTGTCATAGATGGTATTTATAAGTAACATCTTCTACCTATTGTATTCCCTTGACCTTCAGCAAGCACCTCAGCAGGTATTGGTTCTTTACCTGGTAGAATGATCAATACGTTAATTTCTGAAAATTCTGAGCCATTTGTCATCTTGCCTGGGTTGGGTTGTTGGATTTCTTGTTGACCATTACATGGCATGGTAATATTGAGAGATTGCTTAGAAGTTGTAGTTCCAGAAAGGGGAAGGCTTCTGTCAGGATGCACTACAATGATCCCAGTGAAGGGGAAGCTATTACTTAACCCCTGGTCACTTTGGGCTTCTCATGCCTCTTAGTCAGCAAACTTAAAAAGGGAGATAAGATGTTGGTGGGAGAAGATTGATACATACTATCAAGGGGAAATAGAACTACTGCTCCATAATGGAGGAGGGAAGACTATATTTGGAGTACAGGAATTCCCTTAAGGCAAAAGGATAAGGTCATGGGAATAGAAAGGAAAATTTTTGCTAGTGAGTTACTTGGAGTAATTAGTGAGTTGTACTATTCCCGTTCCCACACTGTGATTCTTGACCTGTAAATTGTGGCTATGTGAAAGTTACATATACTAGATGCAAATTCAGAGGCTATAGGCTATATAGCCTTCTTCAGAACTTTGCTGCAGCTCTGCGAGGTATTGCCATGTAGATGGAGCCGTCATTGCTTCTTCAGAAGCCTGTTCCATTGTTCTGTCAGTCCAGCTGCTTCCAGATGAGTGAACATGGAAAGACCAATGAATTCTGTGAAAATGAGCCCATTGCTGCACTTCCTTGGCCATAAAGTATGTTCCTTGGTCAGAAGCAATGCTGTATGGAATACAGTGATAGTAGATGAAGCATTCTATATGGGTGGTAGTTTCGGCAGAAGCATTATATACAGGGCAGACAAATCCATACCTGAAATGTGTCTATTCCTGTAAGCACAAATATTTCTCTTTCTCTCTGTGGTTCCTGATGGGCATGAAGTGAGCAGATTTCCTCCTCCATGCCCTTTCACCATGTTGTTTCTAACTTGGAGCCAGCCTGCCATAGACTGAAACCCCAAAACCATGAGCCAAATTAAACCTTTCTTCTTTTAAGTTATGGGTGTCAGGTATTTTGTCCGAGTAATGTCAGGTATTTTGTCCCAGTTTGTAGTAAAGTAATACTACAAACCACGAAGAACTTAACAGTTAAAACAGTCTCAAATGAGAAAAATAAATCTCTGTATATCACACTTCCTGAGCTCAGAATATATGACAAAGTGACAATCAAAACAGTGTGACATTGATAAGTTATAGAGACCAACAAAACAGAATAAAGAGCCGAGAATTGAGTTTATGATTAGCTCATATCCACAAGGGAGTTAAATACCCATTAGTGAACAGCTAGTCTGTTCAATAAATGGTGCTGGTGCTCTCATTCTATTGTTTTGATTAGTTTTACACTTATTTTGTTTTGTTGGCTTGTATTGTGTGTGAAGGTATAGGCAACTATTACGAAGAAAACGAGACATTATGATAGCCACTGTTGATTTCCTGTTGTCTTATTGTGAGGTCCTGTGTTACTTGCATTTTTCTGTTCTGATTTGCTTTGTTCTGTTTTATATTGTTTTATTCTCTTTAAAATAAAAAAAATGGTGCTGGGAAATCTGGATATCCACATGCAAATGAATTAAACTGGACCCATATCTCAAATCATAAACAAAAGTCTCAAATTGATAAACATTCAGGATGCAGCTATCATTCATATGTCTCGCTGCCAGGTGGCTCTGATTTGAATGTTTGTTCTTGCTGGTTTGAACCACTGCTGGTACTTGTGTGCCTGTCCCATTGGGTGGCATAGGATGGTCTCATCGGGTGGTACAAGCAGCCCTCTGGGACAGTCATGCATGTACCACTGGTAACTGAAGCTGGTGGGAGTGTGTTAAGGACTTAAAACAACTAGCATAAACAAGGAAGACGCTTCTTGACAATGGTCTGAGCAATGTTTTTTTTCTTTTGGCTATGACACCAAAAGCATAGACATAGCAAAAATACATAAATGGAATGCATCAAACTGAGAAGCCATTGCATAGCATCAAAAATTGAAAAAGTACTCTAGTGAATGAAAAAATATTTATAAACCTGCATCTGTTATTGGGTTTAATATTTCAAATATGTAAAGAATGTTTTCTAAGACAACTTGCAAGTAACCAATAGGTATGTGAAAATGGGGTCAGAGTCACTAATCATGAGTTAAATACAAATCAAAACTCCAATGACATACTACCTCATACCTGTTAAGCTGCTATTATCTATATACAAAAACTAGCAGGTATTGGCAAGGATGTGAAGATAACGCTTGTACGCTGTTGGTAGGAATATAAATTGGTACCACCATTATGGAATACAGTGTGGAGGTTCCTCATAAAATTAAAAATAGAAGTATCAACAATCCCACCACTTCTGAGTATATGTCTAAAGAAGAGAAAATTAGTATCTTAGTATCTGTACTCTTATGTTCTTTGCAACAATATTCTTATTATCCAGGCTGTGAAAACAATATCCATCAATGGATGAAGAAAATCTTTTGTGTATAAAATTGAAATACTGTTCAGCTTTAAACAGGAAATCCTGCCATTTGAGACAACATGGACGAACCTAGGGGACATTATGATAAATGAAACGAGCTGGATACAGGAAAATGCTGCATGATCCCACTTATGTGTGAATTCTGAATTAGTTGAACTTGTAGCACAGAGTAGATTGGTGTTCACCAGGGGTTGATAGGTGGGAGGAATGAGAAGTTTTGGTCAAATGAAACAACTTCAATTATGCAGTATGAATACATTTTGAAGGTCTGAGATACAGTCTGGTGACTGTTGTATGCTTGACATTTCCTGAGAAGGTAGGTCATAAGTGTTCCCATTACTACCCAAAATACAAAACAACAGAAACACAACTTTGGGAGATGATGAATCTATGGAAAAATAATTTGAAATGCAGCTTTCAGTGTTCATAAAATTTATTGAGAAGGGCACATTCATTTGTTTATGTATTGCCTATACCTGCTTTCATATTGTGAAATCAAAGTTAAATAGTTGGAATGGAAACCGTATTTGGCCTTCAAATCCAAAAGTATTTACTATTTCATCTTTTACAGAAAAATTTTGCTGACTCCTGGTATAGATTATACTTACATCATTTTCAGTGTTGGAAGGAGAGAATGACAGATTAATTTTCAAACCTTAAAGAAAGTCTGGGCCAGGGATATAGCTTAGCAGCACAGCACCTGCCTCGCAAGCATGAGATCCTGAGTTCGATTCCCAGTGCCAAAAACAAAACAAAACAAAACAAACAAAAAAATTACCTTTGATGGTTTTGTTGATTTGTAGAATTCTGTACATTATCTTTTTAGATATTGCTCCTGCCTCAGTCTGGCTCCCTCTTTCCATTTGGTACCCCACTTACCTTTGTGAGGCTATGGTTGTCAAACTATGTACCTATTAAAATATCTTTGACCTCCCTTCTCTCTGCCCTCCATTCATGTTAGCTATAAATTGAATTTCTAAATATAAATTCTTACATCCCAGGGAATTATGTAATTCCGTGCTGTTCCAATCCATCCTTAATCCCTTACAGTAATTATTCCACACAACAGTGTAATCTTTTTAAAATACAAGATATATTGTTCTTTTCTTAAATCCAGAATTCTTACCCTTGATGTTTATTTGATTATTAGAATTTGAGAAAAGTTTTTTTTAAGAACTAGGACCTTTTCTCTTTTCTGGGTATATTATCAGCTCCTGGAATGGTACTCCCCAAAAAAATGTCATGGATACATATTTGATGAGTAGATGGTATATGAATAAAAAGTAATTAAATACATTTCATATTTATAGTATTAAAAATTAAGACCTTCCCCAGCACCAAAAAAAAAAAAAAAAAAGCGCCTTATTAAAGGGTAAACTCTGGGCCAGGAATTTAGCTCAGTGGCATAAGTGCCTGCCTGGCAAGCATGAGGCTGTGAGTTTGATCCTTGGTACCAAAAAAAAAAAAGTAAGAGAAACTCTGATTTGCCTTTTCATACTAGTTTTTAATATCATTTTGTGAATGTTTTTCTTGGAAGCTCTGAGACTTCTCTATAATTCCTGTAAACTACGTTATTATTATGTTCATGTTTTTTATTTGTCCTTCCTGTGTATCTTTGCTATGACTAAAAATATGAACATGCAAAGGAGTTAGCTTTGACATGTGGGCTATTGTTTGTGTTCTTTCATCACTTTTATAATCTTTGCACAAACGTCTATCAGCATGATTAAACTCAATTGATTGCCTCAGTGGTCATAGATATTAACTAGAGGATACCTATTCTTGATTCCTGATAGTTTGTTTCTCAGATGTCAACTGCTGTTTCTTAGTTGAATTCTTAGTTTCAGGCTAAATTTTGGCAGTATAGTCATGCTTCAGTCATAGACTTGGTGAAAGATTTTTGTAAACAAATGATAAATATTTTGTTTCCAAAATATGGGATATTAACTTTTTCAGGAAGCTCATAAGATGGTGAGAGAAGCAAATGTCAAGCAGGCAACTGCAGAAAAACAGCTGAAAGAAGCACAAGGGAAAGTAAGTTTTTTACTGCTTAATAAAACATAAATAAATTGAAGATTATTGCATTAAAGATACTTCAGCATCTATTGGATTTTGTCTTAATTGTAACAGTAGTGCTTTTTTTTGACTTGGAAACTATGGGAAAAAATAAAAGAAAATAGCTACTATATCACAACTAGTATAAAACAACAGTGAACATTGGTGTCCATTTGCATTAGAACCAAATAATTTAAAGCCTGATAAATCACTTACACTTTCAAAAGAATTATAAATCATTTTTAAGTTAATATTTATGTTCCAAATCTATTATACAGTTGGCCCACTATTAGTGGGAGTGTAGACTGGTACAACCACTATGGAAATCAGTATGGAGATTCCTCAGAAACTGGGATGAGAGGTTCCATTAGACCCAGCTATTCCCCTTCTTGGTGTCTTCTCGAAAGAATCAAAAGCATCATACAACAGCAATCTATGAACACACCTGTGTTTATAGCAGTACAATTTGTAATAGCTAAACCGTGGTTGGAAACAACCCAAATGCTCATCAACTGATGAATGGATACAGAAGATGTGGTATACTAGTCTGCACTCCCACTAATTGTGGTTCACTGAAAAAGATGCCTTAGTGTTAGTATATTTTACTATTTTATTATGCTATAACTTATCATAAGTCGTATTTTGGTGATTAATTTAAAAAATTTTATTTGACATCATGGCTATTAGCTGAAGCTGAATTACCTGGAAACACCGAAATAGTTGGATGTATTTTCTTTTTATTAGTGTGCAGAAAATATAAATGAAAATTATCCATCTTTGAAAGTGTTTTACACAAATTACTAACATAGTTTGATCTCTCATAAAACTATTTAGTGTGTTTGACTATGTTGATTTCTTTTCAAGATTGATGTACTTCAAGCTGAAGTAGCTGCATTGAAGACCCTCGTACTGTCCAGTTCTCCAACATCACCTACTCAAGAGCCTCTGCCAGGTGGAAAGACACCTTTTAAAAGGGGGCATACAAGAAATAAAAGTACAAGCAGTGCTATGGGTGGCAGTCATCAGGACCTCAGTGTGATACAGCCTATTGTAAAAGACTGCAAAGAGGTAACTCCTCAAGGACTGTCCCCTCTGACTCTGTTGGTACTTGTTAATGCTCATCACTGAGGTGTCAGTTATGATTTTTGCCAGCAAAATTTTTAATGCAAAATGTGCAGTATTAAGATGGGGGAGGCTTTATCTAGAGCTGGCTGCTTTCAGGGATTCTTCACTTCAGTTCTCTACCTGCCTGCCCTTGGAGTACCTGCTGGAAACCTGGTAAGTTTCTTAATCTCAATTTTTTGTTTAGGAGACAAACTGTCATATCTTATATAAAGGACAGTGGTGGCTTTAATGACTTGGCTAGTCCAAATGTATTATTGCTAGAGTGAGGTAATAAAATATGAATATAGGAAATATATTAAGGTGATTTTTATTATAGATAAAATAAGGTGATTTTTATTAAAGATTATATTTTTATTTAAATTCTGAGAGAAGCAGAATTTTATATTGATAAGGAAGATCTAGCATTAATTCAGATAATTAAGCAACAGAAATAGAAATGATAGCCTTACAATTTTAAAAGACATAAGGATAACTGAGATATTACGTGTTTTGAATGCCTAGAGTAAAAATGATATAACTATAAAGTAGCTTAAATTCTGATCAACCTGAGGGAGCATTTACAGTGAAACTGATCAGTAATTCATGGAGCACCACTCCCCCATTTTTTCTCTAAAAGCAATATTCTACATTGTTAAAGGCCATCATTAAGCCAGGTGTGGTGGCTCATGCCTGTAATCCCAGCATTCCGGAGGCTGAGACTGGAGGATCATTGTGAGTTGGAGACCAGCTTGGGCTACAAAGTGAGCTCAAGGCCAGCCTGAACAGCATAGTGAGACCCTGTCTCAAAAAGACAAGGGCCGGGGATCTAGCTCAATGGCCTAACCACTTGCCTGGCAAGTGCGAAGTCATGAGTTCAATCTCTGTTGCCACAAAAAAAAAATAAATAAAAGACCATCATTAATCTTGAAGGTATATGTATTTATTCAATAATATATATTTGTGTTTATTCAATAGTATGTATATATATTTTTAGCATGAAATCTAAGAATTTATTATTTTTATAAAGTTTATTGGTACATTTTAGGAATTTGTAACTTGATTCTTTTTTTTCCCCTTCCCCTACTCTTCCTTTGGCCCCTCTTCCCCTCCTTATTTACAAAAGCTTTGTTTCCATTTTTTCCTTCTTTTCTCATCATTTTTTTTCTTTTCCCTTCCCTTCCTTTCCTCCCCCCACCCACCACCAAGTTACTCTTCACATTTGAACATTTCCTTTCTATTTCACAATATCTATTATACATTTTGGTCCTTATTTATAATTCTGGTTTCTCACACCAGAGAAACAATATGGTATTTACACGTGTGTCCAATTTATTTCACTTAAGAGAATGTCTTCAAGGTGCATCCATTTAGCTAAAAATGTCTCAAACTAATTCTTCTTTGTGGCAAAGTAGTACTCCATTGTATAAAAAACTCACATCTTCTGTATCTATTCATCAGTTGATGAGCATTTGGGCTGTTTCCAAGATTTAGCTAGTACAAATTGTGCTGCTATAAACATCGGCGTGTGCATAGATTGCTGTTGTATGATGCTTTTGATTCTTTCGAGAAGACACCAAGAAGGGGAATAGCTGGGTCTAATGAAACCTCTCGTCCCAGTTTTCTGAGGAATCTCCATACTGATTTCCATAGTGGTTGTACCAGTCTACACTCCCACTAATAGTAGAGAAGGGTTCCCCACAGTCCCTCCAGCATTTGTTTGGTTGATTTCTTGATACTGGCCATTGTTTCTGGAGTGAGATGGAATCTGTGTTTTAATTTGCATCTCTTGAATGACCAGTGATGTTGAACATTTTTTCATGTATTCTTTTGGCGTTTTTACTTTCTCATCTGAGAAGTGTCTATTCATTTCAAATGCTCATTTTTGATTGCATCTTTAAATTTGGAGTCTCTGACTTTTTGGGTTCTTTATATATTCTAGATATTAGTCCTCTGTGTGAGGAACAGCTGCCAAAATTTTTTTCCAATCTGTGGATTGGTCTGTTCACTCTGGGTGATTTCTTTTGCTGTAAGACCTAACTTTATAATTATGACATGATCCCAGTTATGATTCTTTATATTTTATGTGCTGTCGAGGTTTTGTTCATAGTCTTTGCCTACACCAGTGTCTTCAAGAGTTCTACATTCTCTGTCTTCCAGCAGATTGTTTCTGTTTTAGTAATTAGATATTTGATCTATTTCAGTTTTAGTGTACTGCATGGTCAGATTTATGGGTCTAGGTTTAATCATAGGTATGGGGAAAGCCAGTTTTTCCAGTACCATTTATTAAAGAGGCTGTCTTTTCTACCAGTGAAGGTATTTGGCACCTTTATCAAAAATAAGGTGGCTAAGTATGTTTGGAGTTGTTTCTACTCTTCTAATCTGTTTCATTGATCCTTGGGTCTGTTTTTTTTGTTTGTTTGTTTTCACCACAGTAGCTTTGTAGTGTAATTTCAAGTTAGGGATTGTGATGCCCCCTGTCTTGTCTTTGTTGCCCAGGATTGCTTGTGCCATTCTAGGTCTCTTCTGGTTCCAAATTAATTTTAGGATTGTTTTCTCTAATTCTGCAAGATATGCTGTTGGAATTTTGATCGAGACTGCATTAAATCTGTATAACAATTAAGGAAGTATGGCCATTTCACTATATTTTTTCTTCCTACCCAAGAGCAAGGGGTATCTTTGCATTTTTTTCTGTCTTCGTCAATTTTCTTTTTCAGGGTACTGTAGTTTCCAGTGCAGAGGTCTTTTACTTCCTTTGTTAGATTGATTCCTAGGTATTTCTTTCTTTTTCTTTTTTTTTTTTTATGCTGTTGTGAAAGGTGTTGTTTCCCTAATTTCTCTTTCAGTGGGTTTGTTACTCATGTACAGGAAGGCTGTTGATTTTTGAGTGTTGACTTCTTATCTGGTTATGTTACTGAATTTGGTTATTAAATCCAGAAGTTTTTTGGCGGAGTTCCTGGGTTCTTCTGGTAGAGTACCACATCATCTGAAAATAATGATAATTTAACTTCTTTTCTGATCCTTATTTCTTTTATTTTTTTGCTTTTGTCTAATTCCTGTGGCTAGTATTTCCAGAAGTATAATTGAATGAGAGTGATGAAAGTGGACATCCTTGTCTCGTTTCTAATTTTAGAGTGAAAGCTTTCAGTTTTTGTCCGTTTAGTATGATGTTGGCTACTGGTTTGTCAAAGATGACTTTTCTCTGGGATATTCCAATATTCTGTAGAGTTTTTATCATGAATGGGTATTGGACTTTGTCAAATCCTTTTTCTGCATCTATTGAAATGATCATATGGTTTTTGTCCTTGGCTCTGTTAATATAATGTATTGCATTTATTGATTTGCTTATGTTGAACCATCTCACTTGGTCATGGTGTATAAACTTCTTGATGATTTGCTGTATTCTATTTGACAGTATCTTATTAAGGAAATTTATTAAATTGAATAACCAAAGTTAAGTATTTTAATTGAATTGCATTTTAGTTAATAAGAAAGATGCTAGAGAGAAATTCCATACTCAGTGAAATCTGTAACATATCCAAAATTCACTTTGATTTCTGTTAAATAGTTAAGAAAATTTAAAAAACTTTTTGATTTCTTTGAGTAGCATTTTTAAAATTTTTTATTTATTTATTTTTTTGCCGTACCAGGGATTGAACCTGCAATCTCGCGCTTGCCAGGCAGGTGCTTATGCCCCTGAGCTAAATCCCCGACCCTTGAGTAGCATTTTTAATTGCTTATTAAACTTGTAGTTTTGCTACGGTTTCTTAGTAGGTGTATAATTTTGTATTTTTCCCCTATTGTTTAAACTTAAAAATTTATGTTTTCTTATGGAACCTTGTAAAAATTCATTTTTAGGTTTTGAAATTCTTTAAGATATGAATAGGCAGCCTATAACTTCAAAATAATAACTTTTTGCTTTCTAGGCATATCTTAACATTCTGATGTTTTGTAATGTCAAAAATTTTTATTAGACATATTAAATATAAAAATTTGACTTACGTAATTGTTTGAATAAATGTAACAACCTGAAAGAAAACAAAGTTTTTCTCTTTTTGTAGAAAGCATGATGAGGCCTGAATCATAATATTAGCAACATATCTTCTGTAAGCATTTAAAACACGTGCGTGCATGCAGACACAAGTGTGCAGTGCAAGGCTTTGGGATCAAGCCACATAAATTGAATTTGGATGTTTTTTGCTGTGTAACTTTGGGCAAGTTACTTTCTCTTAAGTCCTCGCTTCCTCATCTATCAGAAGGGGATCATAATATCTGTGTCACACAGCTCTGAAGATTAAATATTTATAAAGTGGTTATCACAGGTTTTGCAAGAGTCAGCTTTTAAGAAATGGTGTAAATTACTGCCTTTAAACTAGAGTCTTTCTTTAGAATTCCAGTTGCCTACTTTGGGATTTATCTACATTTTCTCAATAAACTTTACAAAGAAAAGGCATTTGAAAATGTTGCTATTTATCTGCTAATATTCTTTATCCTTTTGCCTTTAGCTTTGGTTCAAGGAATTTTTGAATTGGGATGAGAAAATTCACACTGAGACTGCCGTTATACACCTTAAAATCTGTAGGAAAGCGTGGATACACTCGTCCTCTTGTTACTTTCCTGTAAACTACATGCACCTCTGACTGACCTAACCCCGAAGGTGCTCCAGGCTGCAGTCAGTGTGTTGTTCATAGGGTACCAGTTGTATCTGGATGTGGTGGTGGAGAGCTGCATGAGGGAAGAGCACTCTGGCTGGTTGGGTCATGTGGGTGCAGCTTTGTAGTCCACCAGATGGTATGGAGCTAGTGAGGCTAAGGGAATCTAAGGAGCCCTAGGAAAGAATGAATGGGAAACATTTATCATAGGGAAACGGAAAAAAGTAGAAGCAATTAGAGGAGTGCGAATGCCAGCCATAGATGTATTACTGATAATTCAGATGTTAGACACTGGACATCACAGTGCCACAAGTATAATGGCCAGTTTAATAGACTACACTGTGCTTCATTTTGTTTTCTTGTTTATACAGTAAACATTTTGAAAGTTAGGACTGCCATGAGGTAATGGTACAATTAGTGTCATTTTGACCTAAACTAGATTTCACAATTTAGTCTCAATTTATATAAGAACTTAATCAGCTTGGCTCCAAATTGCCTTTTGATTATTTTCAGAGAAGTCTTCGCCAGTTTTCATATTCAGAACAGTGTGCACCTGTCTTAAAGTAGCTCCATCATTAATTTTGGGAGATGTGGAGTGGGGAGAATGATAGTGTTGTTTGACATCATACTGGATACATTGAAAAGGACCAGTCATTTTTTAGAAAAAAATTGATGTCGTATTATAATTAGGAACAGTTCAATTTAATTTAAATGAGGAGCATTATCTTTTTAGTAGTGTTTAAATTAGATTTGGCTTTATAAAGTGGTTTTATGTTTGTTCTTTTTAAAAGTTTTTTTCATGTTTTCTTTTGTTTGTTAGGCTGACTTATCCCTGTATAATGAATTCAGATCTTGGAAGGATGAGCCCACAATGGACAGAACATGTCCTTTCTTAGACAAAATCTATCAGGAAGATATCTTTCCGTGTTTAACATTCTCAAGAAGTGAGGTAAATTTTTTTCATTTTAATAAGAATGTATTATAGTTGTTTCTGTACTTTTTAAGTCGTTAGGTATTTTAATAGCCCTTATATAAAATGCATTATTATAAAATGTCATGTTTTTGTTGTTTTCTTCATTTTATATTGGGATTATAGTTGCTGACATTCAGTTTCAAATGGCTTTTCTAATTTGAGCACGGGCTCATTCACATTGAAATGTGTATTGCATTATATTGAAGTATAAATAACACATGGGCAGACTAGGGTTTAAGACTCACAGTCCCAGATTCAGTGTAAGGAAAGTTCTTAAAGGTGTTTGTTGACTTTATATATATATGATGAAAAACCATAGTTTTTTTTTTTTTGTGGCACCAGGGATCGAACTCATGACTTCAGACTTACCAGGCAGGCGCTTAGGCCTCTGAGCTAGATCCCTGGCCCTTAAAACCATAGGTTCTTCATCTTTAAAATAGGAATAGTAATACCTTCTTTGCTTATGTCACAGGGTTTTTAAAAGGAAAAGTGAAGTAGATTAAGTAGATACAAAACCTTTAAAAATATAAAGAATTTTACAACTGTAAACTCACTAGTTTGTCCTTACATGTGAAAACTTTATATATCCTGTTAATTAATGTTTAAGAAATTTAATCCTAAGAATCTTTTGTTAAATATTTTGAGGATTTAGTCATAATATTACTTGTAAGAATAACCAAAGATGAGTAGTGTAACACTTTTGATATGGATATATGTTGTTTATGGTGGCTATGTAGTTGATTTCTGGTAGGCCAATCTTAATCTTACCAGACTGGAGTAGTTTACCTTTCTTATCTGCTATTTATTAACAGTTACTCTGGAAACCTAATGTTTTATAACTTACTTACTTTTTTTTTTTTTTTTTTGTGGCACTGGGGATTGAACTCACAACCTTGCGCTTGCCAGGCAGGCGCTTAGGCAGCTGAGCTAGATCCCCAGCCCTTGTGTTTTTGAGACAGGGTCTCAGTATGCCGGTCAGGCTGGCCTTGAGCTCACTTTGTAGCCCAGGCTGGTCTCAAACTCACAATGATCCGCCTGTCTCAGCCTCCCAAGTGCTGGGATTACAGGCGTGAGCCACCACGTCCAGCTCTTATTTACTTTTTGTAGATTTTTGTACCCATAACAAATTGATAAAATATATAGTTATACTTAGTATTTATTACATAATTTATCAAAATAAAGCATTAGGATACTCATTTTGAGGTGGTATTTCAGTGAATGTTAACTGTGGGCAAAGAATAGAGACTGGAATTTATACCTTTAGCTCTCTTCTAGGTAATGGGAAAAGTTACTTCACTATAACTGAACTGCCTTTCGTAACAGTGTTTGAATTACGAAAGAAATCAAGGTTATGTGATTCTTTTCATTGGCTAAGTTGAGTTAATGAAACTTTGGTGAGAATAATTTATGAAATTTGTTTACACTGAATACAGTCCTGATATTTTTCTGCAAGCATAGTGATCTAATACTTTTCTTTTTTAAGTTGGCTTCAGCTGTTCTGGAGGCTGTGGAAAACAATACTCTAAGCATTGAACCAGTGGGATTACAACCTATTCGATTTGTTAAAGCTTCTGCTGTTGAATGTGGAGGACCAAAGTAGGTTTTCACTTCTGTAGCTTCTGGAAGATGAAATTTTGTATGTTGCAGTTTTTTAGTAATTGTTAATTTTTTTTCTTTTTTTTGGTTTTAAATGTGTGTTAATTTCTTCTCAGATTTCTATTTAGAGTCTGTGCAGCCCAAAGACAAAAACCCAGACCGTGTGGGTTGTAGCATTGCATATTTAACCAAGAAAAAAAGCCTTTTAAATTAGTATGTATGTCTATATACGTATACACATATGAATATGAGTTATAGGTATGTACATGAATGATAGGGATCCAGGTGGAATACATATTAGAAACATCATAGAATTTTTGTTTGTGTTACATATGTGTATAACTGTGTGTACTGAGTATAAAATATTTCTTAGAGTCGCCATAAAAAATAGTTTGGGGAGATACATCAAATTGTATTAAGCTTGTCAAAAAGTCTTGATTAGTCTTTACCTTTCATATAATTACTATGAAGGATTCTGTCTTTGGTAAATAATCATTTCTCTCTTTTGTATGTGACAGGTATTAGAATATAAACCTTCAGAAGTGGGACTGCCATATTTCATTGCAGGGCAGGCTTTTTCATCCTGTCTTATAAGGAGGAAAGACTGAAATGAATAGTATCTAAAACCTTGGGCAAAGAAAATGTTTTGCCTAAAACCAAGGAATAATTATGTTGGCTTCTGTTTAAACAAGTGACTTGGAAAGCTTTCGAGGAAGCTGCAGTGTTTAACAAGCAGATCAGTATGGAGATTGGAAAGACTGAGAAAGCTCATAGAAAGCAATTTATTACTCTCAGGGTTATTTTGAAGTCAAAAGAGGACAAGACTGGTTGAGATTAACTGATAAGTTTTTGTTGAAGCCTGTTGTAGAAGTACAGTTCTCTGTTTCTCATAATTTACATACATTCCTAGCAAGATAACAGGATTTGATGTTTATATTACTGTGGAAGATACTGGTCATATATTTGCTTTGTGAGCCTCGCATTTACCCAAAGTTGTATCCTGTGTTATACTCACCTGCAACACGGTGCCCTCTGAACTTTAAGGAAGGAATTTACATTCTTAAATTCTACACCCAAATGTTTTTATTTCAGTTCTTCAACCCAAAATGGAGAATCAGGTGTATTAATAGCAATTTTTATACTTTTAAAGGGCTGTGTCATACCTTGTTTTAAAGTAACATATGACAGTTTTTACTGTAAAATTAAAATTTTGTTGTTGCAATATACATCACACTACTCATAACCAAATATTAAATGATGACAAATGGGGTATCAGTGGCAGTAGATATACTTTAGTGAAATAATTACACCATACAGGCTATATTTAGAGAATAACATTAGTTTAATTATATTGTGATTGGATTTGAAGCCAGAATCCAAGCTACTTGTAATGTATATTATGTAGAAAAAAACTAAAGGACCTGCCTTTTTTTAAAATGAAATATCGGGGACCCGGCCAAAATCCCTAATCTCCCAAATGAGTGTACGACAAAGGCTTAAATAAATGAGAAACAAGTGGTATGATTTTAGGGTTCTAAGAGGGTCAAAACCCTCTAACAGAGTTTGAGACTCCGGGGGCTGAGACAAGGAATGTCTCTGGGCAGCCCGTATTTATTAGGTCTTCAAGAAAAGGAGATGGGATACTGAGGAAAGGGCAGGATCTGAGCACCACCTTGGGAGTGGTTCAAGGACTTTTCCAAGTAACAAATAATGTTAATTTAGTAAAAGTATCTTAAGAAAAAATCTCCAGGTGGCAAAAGACCGCAGCTGCAGTCTTTTAGTTAGTTAGCGTTGGAGCCAGGTGTCCTCAGCTGTGGTCCTGTCTTCCCCTTCGAGGCGTCTCTATGTTCTCGCGTGGGCCACGCCCCGGCCATGCAGCAGCCCTACACTTCTGTTCAGTTTCCAGCTTCAATGGCTTCCAACAATGAAATGTAAAGTATGGCCCTGGCCAAGGCTCCTGGGGATTAGATTATGAAGCTAGTGACTAAATAAATGGCTCAGGACTATAGGAATTTTGAAGAAAACGGGACTGTTCCAGTTGTGATCAGGGACTCTTCTTGGAAGGAGAGAGATTTGATCTGAGTTTTTGAAGTGTAGGTGGAGTTTGGATAAAGTACAGTTGTGTCAGATGTGGTATCTCATACCTGTAATCCCAGCTCCTGAGAGGCTATGGCAGGAGTCTCACAAATTTGAACAGCCTGAACAATTTAAACGGGGTGTGGTGGCCCACACCTGTAATCCCAGCAGCCAGGAGGCCGAGGCAGGAGGATTGCCCTGAGTTCCAGGTCAGCGTTGGCTACATAGTGAGTTCAAGGCCAGGCTGAACTACATAGTGATACCCTGTCTCATAAAACAGAAAACAAAACAAAAAAACCCAGCCTGGACAATTCAGTGAGATCTTTTGTCTCAAAAAAATAAAAAGGCCTGGGGATGAAGCCCAACAGTACAGCAGCTCTGGGTTCAATCCCCAGTACACAAAAAACAAAAGAAAAACATGATATGACTGAAAGCCTAGAAATAGGGAAGCAAAATGTGTTCAGAGGCTGGTGAGGGTATGGGAAAAAAGGAGGATGTGACAATCTCAAGAAAGAATAGTTAGATTAGGGTTGTGGGTTGTATAAAAGAGAGGTGTTAGAGGCGGATGGCTGGAATAATGATTTGAAGTTCCTTTGGAAATTACTCAGAAAGGCTGTGGTGATGGCAAGATTAGGGATCTAGATTTAGACATGTTAACATCCTTACATGAAAATGGCAAACAAAGATTTAAAATGTTGAGATTAGAGCTAAAAGAAATACTAAGATATTATAGCATGTAAAAAAAAATTGGAGCAAAGTACTGGAGTGAAGTCAGATTACTGCATTAAATCCTGACTCAGGACAAAAATACACTGACTGACTTGTTTCCACATGGTTTTAGAAGTGAGATCATTTAAGAAACACTGTTATTATTTTCACAGTTGATATTTAAAACTACTTTAGCAGAACCCTTTCAAAATTAGAAAAGTATATTTATGTTTCCAGAAGAATAACATATAAATCATTTTTTATCAATTTAATGCTGCTTTTTCCTCTTAAGTAAATTATACTTTCGGAAACTCTTTAAAGACTTCCAAAAATTAAACCTTAGTTTATCCTTCCCAACCCAATAGTTCTTGTAGATATTGTTACGAATAGAGCAATAAAGGAATAATACTAGTGAAGGGATAATGAGTCAAAATCTCTTTGAAAAGGTAAGAATCAGTTTGTGATTTGCAAATTATCCAGATAATTCATACGCCACATGTTTTTTTAATATGGTGACATGTATTTCTTGTAAGTGTAGCTGAAATTTGATGTTCATATAATCTCTTTATTATATAATTTTAAATGTCATGTAAAATGCCACTAGCTACTCTCTTTATGTAGAACTGTGCTAAGTTTTCATTGATAAAGAGTGGTAGTTGTATCCAGCCAAATTCCTGGCTTACGATGATGGTAGCCAGCATGTTGCAAGGCCAGCCTGATAGACAAGCCAGCTTTATCTCATGGAGCAGTAGAGTGGCAGGTGGCTCATCACTTACTTAACAGTTGCCAAATGTCTGCTGTGTCCCAGGCATGTGCGTGATGGTAGGCATTTTAAGATGTGTGAGATAAAGAACTTGTCCTAAAGAGGCTTATAACCTAATCCCAGCCAGAAAGCCCTCATACCAAATTTTAGATTTTGTGGTATACAAGTAGAAAGAATGGTAAGAAATGTAGTATACTCTTTGTATAAGTGTTAGGATCAGTGTGTTTATAAGATGGCTTATTCTTTTGTACTTCTCCCTATTTTCCACATTAAATGCATGTAAATCAACCAACCAAGCAAAGAAAGGACCCCATTCCGTAAGCTGTTACTCTGCAGCTGTCAATAACAGATTTTGAGACTTGAATAGTCATCATTAGATTCTTTTCTCCTGAGAAGTTAAAAAGTCCTGTGCAAAGTTGAGTGCTCTCTTGCAGCTGATTACTCATGTGTAACTTTGTCATTTGATTGGACATCTATGGAAAACATCTAGTTTCTGTGTCTAGAACCATAGTTAGTGTTAGGGTATTATGTAAAGCCCATGAGGGCAGGGACTTTTCCTTCTCATCACTGTAGTCAAGCATCCAAAACAGTGCCTGGTTCCTACTAGGTTCTCAAGTATTTGTTCTTTCTGAATGAATAGACATCTTGTACAGAGCATGGGGCATAATGCCTTTAATTTTTAAAAACTGAAATTTAACATTATTTTACAGAAAATGTGCTCTCACTGGCCAGAGTAAGTCCTGTAAACACAGAATTAAACTAGGGGACTCAAGCAACTATTATTATATTTCTCCTTTTTGCAGATATAGGGTAAGTGATTTACCATGAGTTTTAATAAAGGTTGCTTTGATACAAGACATTCAACTGTTCATGACATTTTTACTTTTGTTCTAGATCACATCTGTGTGTAACTTTTTTACATACATTCGATATATTCAGCAAGGACTTGTGAAACAGCAGGATGGTAAGTGGTGTTTTTTCATTAAAATTATTTACATGAAGATGTAGCAAAAAGTATAAGGACAACCTCTTAAAGAAGAAAAACAATAAAAACAATACAGAATTTCAAAGCAAGATAATAGATTAACAATGGTTAATATATTACTTACTGTTATCTTCAAAGTAGTTGCTCAGATTACAAGATATTAGCCTGAAAAAATGGATCAAACAATATAAGCACAACCATTCTTCTCAATGAACTAATAGAATTTAGTAGTATAATTATCTTAGCTCTCATATATATATATACATATATATATGTATTTTTTGTCCTTTTCCTTCCCTTCTCTTTTCCTTTCCCCCATCGCAACTGTTTCTTTCTTTTGAGCAGTTTCTTCCCCTTTCACAATATCTGTTGTACATTTTGGATCTTATTTACTCTTTCAGTTTCTTACACTGGGGAGACAATGTGATGTTTATACATGTGAGTTTGATTTACTTATGAGTATTGTCTCAAATTACATTCATTTACCTATAAAATCCTCAAGTTTATCCCTCTTTATAGCTGAGTAGTACTCCACTGTATAAAAATACCATCTCTTTTTTTATCTATTCCTCAGTTGATGGGCATATAGATTGTTTCCAGGATTTGACTTTTATAAATTGTGCTGCTATAATCATAATAACCTCTTAAAATATAGAAATGTCACAGTGAAACTCATTACTTTATACAGTTAATGCATATTAATAAAAACTAATGCATTTAATAATTATTTTGTTCAGTTTATTTTTTTGAATTTAAGCAAGATCATTTTTAACTTGTAAAGGATATAGACTACAACAAATGGTAAATGTAAGGATAGTATAAAGCTTATTGAATTTATTCTGTACGAGATGAAAATGAACTAGTTTTAGAAGTGGTCAGATTTATCTTAATTGATAAAAACCATGGATGAGTTAATAATTTTTCCTGTATTCTCTTTCACATGTGAATTAATAAAGCAGTTATGAAATAATTGTTTTGAATAGAGTACCATGTTCTAAATCCACAGAAATGTGCAGACAATGTACATAGTCAAGCCAGCCACACAAAGGTATTAATGTTTTTAATATAGCCTTCCATGATTGCTGGTGTTTTTATAACCCAGTGTCTTTAATATCAAGAATAAAAACTGATATGACCTGACAACTCCAAAGCAGTATTTCTTGAGTGTGAGTAATTGTTTTAAAACTGAAATAGCAGATACTAGATGAGGAACAAGTCTGTGCTAGTTTTACAGTTGAAGTTATGAAAAATTTCCTTGTTTATATTTTTTAGGCACTGAAAATATTTTTGTACTTAAAGACTAGTAGATGCCTAGTACCTTTCAGTTACATAAATTAGTGAATCTCAATTCTATGGAAAAATTAGACTCAAAAATTAGATTAACCTTTCTCAAGCTCTGATGTTTTTTTAAAAAGTCATTTATTTAGAAATTTCATATAATTGAATTTTAATACAAGAAGAGAGGTAAAACCTAACTTTTAATTATTGGTGAGTTTCAAAAACCTGTATAACATAACAGTAATGTTTAAGCTTTATAATATTTTTATAACTTTATTGAAATTGAGATCTTTTTGATCACCTGTTGTTGGTAGATAATATAATTTAAACTGGAGAACAGATGATGTATGTTAAGTTAAAGTGTCAAGCATATTTTTCTCTTTGTTGAAAGATCTTCGAGGACATCTCAAAGACAATTTACTTTATTAAAATAGGGAGAGGGTGCCATGAGTGATGGTGATTAAGTGGTAACGTCTCTGGTTTCTGTCACTCTTGAACTTTGTATATTTGGTACATATTATATACTGTGTTTGTGTATAGTAAACACTTATTTTAAAATCTGTGTCTTACGGCAAAAAAGAATTGAGGACAATTAAATGTAAGGCAGAGTTTCTTGACTTTGGTATAGCTTGAGAATTCCTAATCCAGAAAAATAGGAAACTTCTTCATTGCTGACATGGTGCCAAAAGTGAAAAATTCCATATTTGACCTCGTGTGTCCTCATTGCAGTTGCAGTTTTGTGATGAGTTGTAGTTAAAACACTCTAAAAATATTCAGGCTATATGTACACGGGGTGGTCAAAATATATAGTGAATGTTTAAAAATTTATTACAGTGAAAGATACATTGCCATTAATGTCCTTGAAAATACTTCTCCTTGCTTTGAATAGTTATCCCATGATTCTTCCTACTCTCTGAAGCAATTTCCGAAGTTTTCTTTTGTGAGTGTTTATAAGGTGTGATCAAAATTCAGTAAATGCTGGTGTCAGGTGCCATCCAGAAGAAAGAGAGGCTCACAAAACATTGGGCACAGTGCAACTTCTGGCCCTTCCCTGAAGTCAAATGAGCATGAAAGATAAGCATTTTGGATTGATACAGGTATTGAGTTAACCACTATAATATCAAGACACTCACAAAAGAGAACTTCCAGAACTGCTTCCAGAAGTGGTAGGAATAATGGGGTAAGTATGTTCAAAATGAGGCAGAGTGTTTTGAGAGGGATTAATGGTAGTCCATCTTTGGTTAATAAATTAAGCAAAGAAGCTAACCATTCACCATATTTTGGAGACACAAAGGTATATTGGAGACACAAATGAGTTTCATGTTTAGATTGAAGTCCCTTATCTAAGATCTCATTATAAATATGCAAATACTCCAAAATATGAAAAAAAAAATCCAAAATTCAAGATGCTTTTGGTCCCAAACATTTCAGATGAGGATTTCCACCTGTATTGACATTTTGAGCTGGATAATTATTTGCTGTGAAGGAATGTCTTGTGCATTTTAGGATATTTAATAGCATCTTTGGCTTTTAATCACTAGATGCCAGTAGCAACCCTTGAATGTGACAATAAAAGTTAATCCAGATATCACCAAATGTACCTTAGGGATGAGGAAAGTCGCCTGGTTGAGAACCACTAATAAATCCAGTATGATCACAGAACTTACTAAAGGATAGGTTATAGAACATCCTTTACATTTATTTTTATTTCGAATTTGAGCCACACACAAAACCTTTCCATATTATTAGAAAAAATGTTATTGAGTTTTCTGGATTATCTTTTTGTTTTTTCCTGTTTTACTTTCTGTTAGTAAAATGGCCAAATATACTATACTAGATCAAGAAGATACATTTGCTGCACAATAACTTGAATAATGAAACACTGAATATACTCACTTACGAATGGAGCAACATTGACATTTACTCAGGACAATGAAATGTCTACTTTTCCTTGGGCTAAAATAATAGTCTTTTGTGTATCTAACAAATAGTTGTGACAAAACCAATGAATATTGCTTATTTATCAGTGAAAACTAGGATGCCCACAAGTAATAGAAAAGTTTGTGTGAAATATTGAAGGGTTGTCTAGGTATTAGTATAATTAGGAAATGCTCAATTTGGCATTTCAGCTAATCCATAATTTTCAGTGAAACATTAAAAATAAACAGTTAAGATGATAAGTTATGATTTACATGTCTCTTTTCTATGTGTAGTTGATCAGATGTTTTGGGAAGTTATGCAGTTGAGAAAAGAGATGTCCTTGGCAAAGCTGGGTTATTTCAAAGAGGAACTCTGATGCACTGCGTGGGACCATGCACAAACCTTCCTGAACAACTGTAAAATGGCTGAATATTTTTATTATTACTCAATATTTATTTCCAAGAAGTGGGTCCAAGACTTTTCCCTCCTTTTGCAAATTACACTGAGAAGTACTGTCATTTCTTTTTAACTGACCTATGCTGTGTTTGCTTATTCTTTAGTTGGATACACTGTAATATGAAGAATTGCAGGTGTACTGGTGATTATAATTTATAGATGCAAAACCCAATAAATAAATAAATAAATAAATAAATAAATAAATATATGTATGTATGTTTGTATGTTAGATTGAATGTTTTTCTCTTCTAGTTCAAATATGGCCTCTTAGAGTCAGCAGGATATATTAAGTAGTTTTCACACATACAGCAGACTGAGAGGCAAGGAAGAAAATTATTAATGGATATGACTCACCTCTATTTTTATCTTTTGTATATATTGGGCTTCAAAAACTTATTTGAAGAAAGACTCTTTCTAAAAGTTTGAAAGTTACTATTTTTACCATTCTCTCTGTTTAAATAATGCTTTTTACTTTGTTATTTTTTTAAATATCAGAGATGAAAGGCAGTCACATTTTATCTCAGAGGTGTATTCTTAATGTATCATGATGCAGGTGCTCAGGATTTATGTATGTTGAGTGTGATCATAGCATTGGAGGCATATAAAATAAGGAGTTTGTGTGTTTAAGGAGATTTAAAAGGGTGTGGGTTAAAAGAACAGTACATTTGAGGTATAAAGTGACCATAGAAACTGACTCGTGTGGAGAAATCATTAAAATGATTTATGAAGGTAAAGAGGCTTATGATGGAGATATGGTAAATATAGAAGAACAAAAAGAAATGAGAAACCATTCTTTTCATTGAGAGAAAACTACTGTTAATATTTTTGGAGACTAGCCTTTCACCTTTCAGATATTTCCTACCAAAATAGTGTAGCCTTTCTTTTTTGAAAAATCTTAAAATATTAAATCTTTCCCTGTAAATAAATCTGTACCTCTTAGTCACTGTGTGTTGATTATACAATTTTAACTATGTTTGGAGATTAGATTTTTTTTTCCTGTCTCAGTTCTGTCAGGAGTTTCCTTATGTGTACCTAGTAAAATTGTTGGATAAAGGTATTTGTGTATATTTTTAAAATGTTTTCTTTGCCTAGCTATATTACCCTTCAGAAAAATTGAACCAATTTATAGTCACAATAGCAACGTGTATGAGAGAATGGTTTTTCTGAAGATGACATTTTCTTCAGACTTAATTTGAGGTTTGATCAACTTTAACTGTAGAAGACTGAGTCACCAGACTGGATAGGAGCCCACATGCAAAAGGACATTTGAGAGTAGAATGGTAGAAATCATTATTATGACCATCTCAAGAATCTGGAATTGAATGTGAAAAGAATTTCAAACCTAGGATTCGATCTCCCAGTAAACAGTTATTCTAAGGTGAGGGCCAAATAAACATATTCTCATTTGAGGCTTCAGAAGATTTTCTGCAAAAACACATCAACACTTTCGGAGAAAGTACTTAAGATGAAATCAGGCAATACTAAGATTTGGAAAGAAGAGTATGGGAGGTAATGGGGAAGTGAGTAGGTATATCAGAGTGCTTTCCTGGTATGTGCAACACCTTGGAGTTCAGTCCTCGATATTGCCACAAAAACAGAAAAATCAGATACTTAGGAAAAGTTTGTTGATAACCTGAATAAATAAAAAGCAGGACTAAAGAATAGAAAGAGCAGAAAGTATATCCATAATCTTTAAAAACTAAAATTCTCTACAATATTAATACAGTAGAAGTGGGCAGAGACCAGACAACGTAAGGATGCTTTAAATTTCTTGTTAGAAGAAAGATAGACGTCAAAAGTGAGATGGAAAAAAATTAAGTAGAGTAGAGAAATAGTGTTATATGGAAATAAAATGGTGTAAGATAAGATTAACGAGTTCATCTTGTGAAACATAGTCAAATAGCAATAAAATATATATCCACAAAACGTAAGCACATGAAAAGGCTGAAAATGAAAGAATGGAAAGAAGGTACCAAGAAAATAACAGTAAAAATAATGTGGTCATACTATTAACAGTCCAAATGAACATTAAGACAAAAACATTAAGGATAGAGACGAGTGCTATATAATGCTACAAACTGTTAGCCATCACTGTTAGCCAGTGGAGTAAGATGAGGGAAATAAAAGTGTAATGATTGAAGAGAGATACTAATGCTCATTTTCAGATGGTGTGATTGTCTGCATAGAAAATCTAATAGCTGGCTGGCTCCAGGGCAGGGGTTCGGGCCTGACAGAGTAGAAACAGTTCATGGTGTGGCAGGCCGGAGGCAGCAGCAGTGAACCTCCCTTTCCTTTTTGTTCCATGTAGGCTGCAGCCCTACTGGTTGGTGCCACCCACATCCAGTGTGTGCCTTCCCATTATCCGTATCCAGAACAGCACTAAGCCAGTCAATGGCCCGATTTAGTTATTATGTTCCCTGAATCCATATTCATACACCCTAGATCCAGCCATCCGCAAAAGCCCCACCTATGAGTGCAGGAAGCTTTGTGGGAACATCTGGATATAAGCCATAGCAGTATCTTCCTCAAACTGCTTTAAGAACATTTTAAATTGCAAACAGAAACCACAAAAGTTAACCATAAGAAGTTAAATCGTACTATATTATAAATTAACTTAGAAATTCTTTCCATCCAAAGACAATTGAAAAAAAAAGACAGTGGAAGAAGGCCAGATGATAACACTTATAGCCAATACTGAATTAGTGGTAACAATATATGCAGTTCTAAATAGGCAGAAGATTCAAATAGGTTTTCTATAGAATTAGAAGTACATAGGGGCTAATAAATATTAAAAGGTTTTCATCACTACTCATCAGAGAAACAAATTGGGACTACAGTTTAAATGTTTAAATTTATTCAACTGACAAGAAACCTGACAAAGTCGAGTTTTGAAGATTTTATTCAATAGGCTCATTTACATCTTACTAATCAGAGTGTCAGATGGTATATCCACTGTTGAAAAACTTCATTTTTCAAGTTCATATTCAGTGAATTTTTATATGCTCATGGACCAGTAATTCCTCTTGTAGGTATATATGCAAGAGAAATGCTTGCAGATAGAGCCCCAGAATACATATATAAGAATGTTCTGGGAAAAATATCCAAATCATCTGTTGGAGGTTATTGTGTGTGCACATAATGTACAATCACAAGGCAGCAAAATGATCGATCAGTTACAGCACAGTGAGTAAATAACAGAAATGGAGTGGAAACGCTTAGAAAACTACACATAGCTTAATATTTTTCTCAGAAAAAACAAAACTGAACAGCTGTACATAAATGTGAGAAAAAAAATTTAAAAAGGTAAGTTTCAGATAATGGTTATTCTGGGTGTGGGAGAGGTAGAGAGGTAGTGAGGAGCAAGTATGTAAGTCATCATTAGGGTCCTTGGCTTGGGTGGTGAGTTTATGAATTTCATTTATCATGAACAGTAAATACTGTACCATGAGAGAATCATGAATGGTTCTTTGGTGCCTGGTTATGAACCAGGAACTATGATTAGCCCTGTTGTATGTACCTGCACTCCGAAACAGCAAAAGATAACTTCGCTATCGAGTTGGATGTCAGATAGAAGAAAGCAAAGAAATCAGGTCTGGATCTTAGGTTTTTGACTTGAGGTATTTTACTGAGAAGAGGAAATTTATGGTAGGGCAAATTGAAAATGTATGAATTCAGTGATAAAGTTAGGTCAGGAGGTAAATTTGGGAGTAATTAGGCAAAGGACCAGAAGGATATTTTAGGGGTAATTTGGAGAATGAAATACATTCCCAAGACCACATTTACTTGAGGGGGAGGTGGGAAAAATGGAGGGCAGGGGGAAGAGAGAGGAGAAAGAGGAAAGAAAGGAAGGGAGGGGGAGATCCAAAGATGAAGGGGGAACAGGAATTGCAAGGCAAAGCAGAAGGATTAGCATGTTGGTTTAATTTTTATGTGCAGGTGAGTATTTCTAGAAATTTGTCAAGGTTAACAATTCTCAAAAAGGACTTTTTGACAAGTTTTTATCAATAAAGTTAGAGTTGGGAGATTGCCTGGCTTAACAGAGCTCTGAATGGAGGGTCACTCAGGACTCCTACATTCTTGTGTTGTTTTTGGTTCCCAAAAAACAATGTCAGGCTACCAATACCCCTGCTGAGGGTATCAGTTTAATCAACCCAGCAATATGGCACTGGGATGCAGAAGAAAAAATGTTCTGCAGTTGAGCAAGTCTGGGATGACTGAAAAGGTTCTCTCTGGAACAAAACACTTCCTCCAAAAGCTCATGGCATTTATTGGTGCCAGTCAGGGAGGTGGGTGGGGGTGTGGCAGAGTGCATAGGGTAAAGAAACTTTGTAGCCAAACCAGGCACAGACGCCTCCAATTAGCAATGCACAGATAGTTCTGATGTATACAAGACAACAGTTGTTTCAACGTAGCCCACTCCACATATCTCAGTAAATGGAGAGAAGGAGAGATCAGGGACAGGTTGTGGTGAGGGCTTTGCTTTTCAGGAGAGAGAGCAGCGTGGTGATCTCCCACATCAGCCATGGCCCCGCTTTTCCTGATGCTTTTGATAAAGACTAAACCTAATGATCTCTATGGCCTCTCTCAGCATAACACAGACAAAGCTTTTGAGCTGGAAGTAGAGTTTTGGTTTCTAAACATTGAGTCTCCTTAAAAAAGAACTTGCAACCGCCTATCAACCCACTTAGCAACTCTGTCACTAAATGAGTCTTGTGTGTTTTTGCTTTATGCATCCAGAGTCTGCAACTGGTGTTTTTATTCAGAGGCTTTTGCTTTCAAAGGTATTCTTTGTAGTACTTTTCTCTAGATGAAGTGTGTTTTCTATGAACCACAATATTTAAAACCAGCAAGAGTTTGAAGCAGTATGAATATGTATTCGTGCTGATTTTTGTTATTATTTCTCTATTAACTGCAGTGAAAACTTGGTCAGGATTTTCTGTTGCTTTTGGTTTTTCTTCTGAATGTGATGGGAAGCCACTAGAAGTCTTAAGTGATACTGATTTTTGTTTTGAAGTGACACTTTGGCTGCCGAGTTAGTGATTGTAGGACAGGAGTGGATGCAAGGACATCAGACAAGAGACTCCTGCAGGAGTCCTGGTGAAAGATTATAATGGCTCTGCTGTGTGGTAGTAGTAGAAATAGAGGGAAGTGGATGAACTTTAGATATATTTTGGAAAGTGTTGATAAAATTTGTTGATGGACAGAGTAACCTCAATATTCTACTGTCACAGATGGACAAATCAGCGAGACAAAAAATCAACAAAGAAATATAAAAGTTGGACCAAACCTTTGAAAAAATGGATTTAATAGATACCAACGGAGTGTTCCACCCAAAACCAACAGAATACACATTCGTTTCAGCAGCACATGGGACGTTCTCCAAAATAGGCCACATGCTAGCCCCTAGAACATGCTTCAGTAGATGCAAAAATATTAAAAGTATCCTATGCATATTATCAGATCATAGTTCAATAAAACTAGAAATCACTGGCAAAAGACACCACAGGTGCTGTGCAAAAGCATGCAAATTAAATAATACTCTTCAATAATCAATGGGTCTATGACCATGCAGTAAACTAAAATCAAAATGTATCAAAGACCTAAATATTAAAGCAGAAACACTAAATCTGCTGAAAAAGAGAATAGGCAGAAATTTGAAGACATAGGTGTAGGCAAAGATTTCATGAATAAAACCCAGATGCCACAGGAAATACTTCAGAGAGTCAACAACTGGGATCTCATCTTATTAAAAAGCTTTTGCACAACAAAAGAAATCACCAACAGAATGAAAAGACAACCTGAGTGGAAAGAAATTTTAGCCAGTTCTCCCTCAGACAAAGGACTTATATCTAGAACATATAAGGATCTGAAAAAACTCAGACCCACCAAATTCAGTCTCAATCCAAAAAGGGGCATCTGAGATGAATACCCACTTCCCAGATGAAGAAATACAAACACCAAATTATATGAAAAAATGTTCAACATCACTGGCCATTGGAGAGATGCAAATTAACACTGAGATTCTATCTTCAGAAAAAAATGACTCTCATCAAGAAATCAAACAACAACAAATACCAAAGGGGCTGTGGGGAAAAGGAACACTTCACTGTTGGTGGGAGTGTAGACTGGTGCAACCACTATGGAAATCAGTATAGAGATTCCGCAAAAAACTAAGATTAGAGATTTCATATGACCCAACTATTCCCTTTCTATATTCCTGGAAGAATTAAAAACAACATACAAGCTTGGGACCCTGTGAGCCACCTGTTAGCGACCTGTGCCAAGTCCACCCTCAACCCTGTATGTTTGTAGTGTCCCTGGGGTCCTGCCTGGGCTCCACCCAGCCACCTTGGAGCAGCAGAGCAGCTGCAGCTCTGGGCCTGGTGCAAGCCAAAATCACACAGCGAATTTCACCTAGCTGTGCACCTTGGGACCTCGCTAACAACCTGGTAGGCATCCATGCCAACTCCACCATCAGCCCCTGACATTTGGAACATCTTTGGGGTTCTGCCTGGGCTTCGCCCAGCCACCACTGAGCAGTGAAGCAGCTGCAGTGGTAGGCCTGGCTTGAGCTGAACATGCACTGTGAATTTCACCTAACCTTGGAGCCTTGTAACCTTGCACGGTACCTTGCAGAGCTCTGCCTTGCATCCTCAAACAGCCCGAGAGCCTTGGCATACAAAGTGTGGTGTGCTGAAAGTCCACCCCGCATACTGCCCCCTCTTAGGGTGCCTTCAAGGACCCCAAGGTATCCAGTGAGGACTACCTAACACCCCATCTCAACTGAGGAAATTCCCTGCAGTGCAGACAGCCATCCTCAGCCCAGGAAACAACTGAGACTTTGCATTCAACTGCCACAGGGAAATACAGGAAAGTGACAAAATGAAAGAGCAAAATCCAATCTCACAGCTCCAGTCCATCCCAAACAAGCCTAAGAGACATGGACATAGAAGAAAATATAAACCATACACCTGAAACTTCTGAAATGATAGCAACTGAGGTAAAGAAACAACTCCATGAAGCTGTGAAGGAACTCAGAAATAGTCTCCCAGGTAAAACAAGAAATGATAAACATAATGAAATGCTAAAAATATCTAAAGAAGATATAGTTAAAAAAATAGAGGAGCACTGCAAAAGGATGGAAACCTTGGATGAACAATACAAGAAAAAATTAGAATGCATGAAACAAATTCAAAGAGATATCCAGGAAATGAAAAATTCCATCAAAAGCTGGCAAAGCCACCTCAGTGAATGTGAAGACAGACTTTCAGACCTTGAAGAAATTATTGCAGTTAGTGAGCAACAAAGGAAAGATCTTTAAAAAATAAGAAGGAATGAGGAAATAGCAATTAAACAGTTGCAAGATGATGCAAAGAAAAACAATATAAGATTGATAGGTGTGAACAAAAAAGGAGACAACACAAATAATATAAAAAGACTACTTACAGAAATAATAGCCATTTCCCAAACATGAGAAAGGAAACTGACATACAGATAAGTGAAGCATATAGAACACCAATTAGCCATAACCAAAATAAATCTATACCCAGACATATAATAATCAACATTCCAGAAATTCAACATAAGAACAGAATATTAAAAGCTGTTAGAGAAAAGAAACAAATCACCTATAAAAGAAAGCCCATCAGAATCACAGCAGACTTCTTAACACAAACAATGAAGTCAAGAAGAGCATGGAGTGAAGTATTTCAAGTCCTAAAGGAAAACAACCTCCAACCCAGACTGATGTACCCTGCAAAACTCCTTCAAAATCAATGGAGAAATAAGATACTTCCATGACAAAGAGCAGCTGAAGAACTTCATGACCACCAAACCAACCCTGCAAAGAATACTGAAAGATACTCTAGATAGACATGAAAATAGCTACAACTTCAAGAAGATCAACAGAAAAAAACCACCACGCAAGGCAAAAAATTAAACAAAGGCAAAAGGCAAGGAAACCACAGCAGAAAGATAGCATGACAAAGATAAGCCAACACATATCAGTTATAACCATCAATGTAAATGGCCTCAATTCATCAATTAAAAGAAACAGACTGGCAAAATGGATCAAGAAACAACATCCAACCATCTGCTGTCTACAAGAAATTCATCTAACCCAAAAGGAAATTCATAGACTGAAAGTCAAAGGATGGAAAACAATATTTCATGCAACAGGAACTCCCCAAAAAGGAGGGGTAGGTATTCTGTTTGCAGACAATGTGAACTTCAAACCAAGAATGATCAAAAGAGATAAAGAAGGTCACTACATACTGGAAAACTCTAAGAGGAACAAATAACAATCTTAAGTATATAAGCACCAAATATGGGAGCACCCAACTATATAAAACAAATATTAATAGAAATGAAAAATCAAATAAGCAATGACACAATTAAAATGGGAGACCTTAACACACCCTTGACACAAAGAGACAGATCAACTAGACAGAAAATCAGCAAAGAAATAATAGAACTGAATCAAACTTGTGAACAAATGGACCTGGTAGACATGTACAGAGTTTTCCACCCAACAACATCAGAATATACATTCTTCTCAGCTTCACATGAGACATTCTCTAGAATAGACCATATATTAGCCCATAGAACATGCTTAAGTAAATGCAAAAGAATTGAAATTGTCCCATGCATACTATCTGATCACAGTGCCATCAAACTGGAAATTAATGACAAAAGAAACAGCAAAAACTCTGTAAACATATGGAAATTAAATAATACACTCGTGAACAATCAGTGGGTCACAGGGGAAATTAAAGAAGAAATTAAACAATATCTACAAGCAAATGAAAATACAAATACAACTTACTGGAACCTATGAGATGCAATGAAAGTAGTCCGTAGAGGGAAATTTATTGCGGTGAATTCACACATCAGAAAAATGGAATGAACACATATAAACAACCTGATGTTACACCTCAAACATCTAGAAAAAGAAGAGCAAATCAAACCCAAAGTCAAAAGAAGGGAGGAAATTATAAAGATCAGAGCAGAATTTAATGCAATTGAAACTAAGAAAACAATACAAAGAATCAATGAATCAAAGAGTTGGTTCTTTGAAAGAATAAATAAAATTGATAAGCTCCTAGCCAACCTTATTTGAAAAAGGAAAGAAAAAACTCAAATTCATGCAATAAAGAATGAAAAGGGTGAAATCACTATAGACCCTGTGGAAATACAAAAGATCATCAATACCTACTTTGAAAATCTTTATTCTTATAGGTTCGATAACACCGAAGAAATGGACAGATTTCTAGAAATATATGAATTACCAAAGCTGGATCAAGAAGATGTAAAACTACAGAATAATCCAATTTCACTTAAGGAAATTGAAAATATAATTAGAACCTTACCAACCAAGAAAACCCAAGGTCCTGATGGATGCATGGCTGAATTCTACAAGAAACTCAAGGAAGACTTAATGTCAACACTCCTCAAAGTCTTTAATGAAATTGAAAGGGAAGCAAGTCTCCCTAACTCATTCCTGGAAGCAAAACCAGAGAAAGATCCAACCAAAATCAAGAACTATGGGCCAATCTTCCTAATGAACATAGATGCAAAAATCCTCAGTAAAATACTGGCAAACAGAATGCAGCAAGTCATCAAGAAAATTATGCACCATGACCAAGTGGGATTCCCAGGAATGCAAGGATGGTTCAACATAAGCAAATCAATAAATACAATACACCGTATCAATAGAGCGAAAGATAAGAATCACATGATCATTTCATTAGATGCAGAAAAAGCTTTTGATAAAGTCCAACACTCATTCATGATAAGAACCCTACAGAAAATTGGAATGGATGGCCTTTACCTCAATCTGATAAAAGCCATCTATGACAAACCGACAGCCAGTGTCACATTAAATGGTCAAAAACTGAAAGTTTTCACTCTAAAATCGGGAACAAGACAAGGATGTCCATTATCACTGCTCTTATTCAATATAGTGCTGGAAATATTAGACAGAGCAATTAGACAAGAGAGAGAAATAAAAGGAATAAGGATAGGAAAGGAAGAAGTTAAGTTATCACTATTTGCAGATGACATGATACTCTACATAGAAGACCCACAAAACTCCATTGAAAGACTTCTGGATGTCATAACCAAATTCAGTAATGTAGCTGGATACAAAGTCAATACTCAGAAATCAATAGCATTCCTGTACACAAATAACAAACTCACTGAGAGAGAAGTAAAAGAAACCACACCCTTCACAATAGCATCCAAAAAAATGAAATACTTAGGAATCAACCTAACAAAGGAAGCAAAAGATCTATTCAATGAAAATTACAGTACTCTGAAAAAAGAAATTGATCTGAAAAAAAGATCTCAGAAAATGGAAAGACATTCCTTGTTCATGGGTAGGAAGAACAAGCATCGTGAAAATGGCCATTCTCCCAAAATTATTATACAAATTTAAAGCAATTTCCATCAAAATACCATTAGCATACATTAAAGAGCTAGAGAAATCATTCCTAAAATTCATCTGGAACCAGAAAAGACCTAGAATAGCACAGGCAGTTCTGGGCAACAGGGGCAGGGCAGGAGGCATCACAATCTCTGACTTGAAATTATACTACAAAGCTGCTGTAATAAAATCAACATGGTACTGGAATCAAAACAGACCAGAAGGTCAATGGAATAGGTTAGAAGATACAACCCCAACTACAAACATACTCAGCCACCTTATCTTTGACAAAGGGGCCAAACATGTTCACTGGAAGAAAGATAGCCTCTTTAATAAGTGGTGTTGGAAAAACTGGCTTTCCATATGCTGAAAACTAAAACTAGACCCAAGCCTATCACCATGCACTAAACTAAAGTCAAAATGGATCAAAGATCTAAATATTAGAACAGAATCACTAAATCTGTTGGAAGACAAAGTAGGTAGAAATCTTGAAGACCTAGGGGTAGGCAGAGAGTTCATGAACAAAAGTCAGACTGCACAAGAAATACTTCCCAGAATCAACAACTGAGATCTTCTTGTTATGGAATAAAAACTGGTGGTCAACTTGGCACCAGCTGACTCAAATCGGCATGGTGCTGCATTTAGACAATCCACCTGAGGGAAGTTACCAGCATAAAGAGAGATGTGGAGAGGAACAGCAGAGGCATTGTGGGTTCTCCTAAGTGCTGCTATTTGGCAGAGCTTTTCAGACTGGCTCCCCAATATGATCTTGGCCATTATCACTGGAGGAGCTCAGGATCTCATCGCTGAGAGTGGCTGCGGTTCACTTTGGGGAGCTCTGGTCCTTAAGCTGAGCATCACTTCGTGGCTCCGGAGGGGAAGATGGTTGCTGTTTAAACTCCAGGAGAAGTTGTCATGCTGGCTTCCCGGCATGTACTTGACTGTTCTCATCATCAGAGGAGTGTGGGACCTTATTGTCACTGAGGATGGCTGTGGTACTTTTCAGGGAGCCCTGGTTCTTATTTGAGCATTGCTTCTTGGTTCTACTGTAGAACCCTCAACCTACTTAGCACAGACTATTCATCCTGCTGCCATGGACTTTCTAGCTTCCACTGCTGGCCTATGGGCCTTTCCAGTACAGACTTTGGTGTTGTGGATAGATTTCCTGCACTTTCTTGTGTTTTTCACTGGGTAGTCATCATAAATAATATTATAAATTCTGTGTCCTGATTGTAATCCTTTTCCCTGCGATCCCTGACTGTAACACTTGTCTTATTAAAAAGTTTTTGCGTGTCAAGAGAAATCTCCAACAGAGTGAAAAGAAAGCCCATGAATTGGGAAAAAATCTTAGTCAACTGTCCTTCAGACAAAGATCTTCTATCTAGAATATATAAAGAATTAAAAAAAAATCAGGCCCTCGAAATTCAAAGACCCAATCCAAAAATGGGTATCTGAGATGAAAACACACTTCTCAGCTGAAGAAATACAAATGGCAAGTAAATACATGAAAAAATGTTCAGCATCATTGGTCATTAGAGAAATGTAAATTAAAACATCCCTGAGATTCCATCTCACTCCAGGAAGAATGGCCAGGATCAAGAAAACAACCAATGTCAAATGCTGGAGAGGCTGTGGGGAAAAAGGAACCCTTCTCCACTCTTGGCGGGAGTGTAGCCTAGTGCAACCACTGTGGAAATCAGTCTGGAGGTTCCTCAAAAAGCTGGGACCAGAAGTCCCATTTGACACAGCTATTCCATTTCTGGCATATTCCCAGAAGAATTGAAAACGTCATACCAAAGTGATATATGTGCACCCATGTTTATAGCGGCACAATTTGTAAAAGCCAAATCTTGGAAACAACACAAATGCCCATCAATTGAGGAATGGACAAAAAAGATGTGGTACTTTTATACAATGGAGTACTATGTAGCTGTAAAGAAGGATCACATAAAGGCTTTTATATGTAAATGGATGCAACTTGAGCTCATACTCATAAGTGAAATAAATCAAAAGCAAATGTGTAAACACTGTATCATCTCCCTAGTGTAAGAAACTGAAAGAGTAAATAAGATACAAAATCTTAAATAAATATTGTGAAAGGGTAAGAAACTTCTCAAAAGGAAAAAAAGTACTGAGGGAAAAGGAGGAAAGAAGGAAGGGAAGAGAAAAAAAGATATAAATTGTGTATATATACACACTTAAGATAATTGTACCACTAATTGTATTAGTTCCTGGAACAAAGCAATTAACATTCATAGGATTAGATCAATTTTGCAGATCTGAATCTGGTAATCTGAGTAACTCTTTTGAAGAAAATTTTACAAAATAATAACCTTTGTTATGTTCTTACTACCTTGTTTGGAAAGCCTATATTGGTATTGTTTTGGACTGTCTGTTGCTATTATTTATTTATCTTTTTTTCTCTTGTGTTTTGTTTTGTTATTCTGCCTAACACAGAAAGGACAGATGTATGTGTATAGGCTGATACGTGCCTAGAACTACTCCTAAAGAGTTTACAAGAACTGAGTTTCTTAAAGGTGATGGTATGAACAGCTACTATAAAGAAAATGAGACATATCATGGCCATTGCTATTTATTATCACCATGTTTTGAAATATAATAATGCTTCTATTCTTTGATTTAATTGGTTTTAGTCGGTTCTGTATTATTTGATTGCAATATATGGGAAGGTATGGACAGCTATCTTAAAGAAAACAAGCAACATTATGGTAGCCATTGGTGATTCCGTACTGTCTCGTTTGAAAGCCTGTAATGCTGTCATTCTTTTGTTTTGATTGGCATTATACTATTCGGTTTTGTTTGAATTTATTATGTGTGAAAGTATGAACAACTATTTTGAAGAAAACAAGAGACATGATGGTAGCCATTGATTTCCTGGTGTCTTGTTTTGAAGTCCTATATTGCTTGCATTGTTCTGTTCTTATCTGCTTTGTTTTGTTCTACTCTGTTTTGTTTTGTTCTGTTTTATTCTTTTTAAAATAAAATTATGAAAAAGGAATGGGAAAAGGAAGGAAGAGAAAAGAAAAAGCAGAAGATATTTATACTACTTGTTTTTTTTAGTTCATTGAAAAGAAAGTTTTGTGCTAATATTGTTGGAAAATTTTTTATGCCCATATGTTATACTCTGAGTAATTACTTTGAAGATAACAATATACAATGTATTAGCTATTGTTATTCTTCTATTATTTTGTTTTGAAGTTTTGATTTTTTAATAAAATTTTAAAAAATGGGTCACTTATGAAGCTAAATAAAAACTGACAGTTATGTGAACTGGTTAATATCAAGAAATCAACTACAGTATTATCATCCAAGGCAAATTGGATATTTACATACCATAAGAATGAATTATGTATCACCATCAATCCTAGAGAAGAAATCAACAATTTTGGTATAAGCATTAAGACAACCCAGGTATTGACAGCTTGTATAATGTCTATAGCTTTGCTAATGAGAGAGAGGAACTTATCAGTAATTTTACAGTGTTAATTATAAAAAATTAACATAGCTTTATTGTTATACTATTAAAGATATAGGGTTTGGGAATAGGAAAATGCAAGAGAAAAACTTTGAAACTTTTGAATATGATATGAGGAGGAGGAGAAAGAAGTAGTGCAAAGGATCCTACTGGGGAGTAGAAGGATGTTTATAGAATTGGGTAAAGGTAAGAGAAAAAATGATGAGAAATAGAAGATTAAAGGAAAAGAGAAAGAAAAGAAAGTGTATAGAGTAAAATCAAAAGAGAAAATAAAGTGAGAAAATATAAAAGGGAGAAGGAAAAAGTAAAGAGACAAAAAGAAAAAGAGATAAGAATCAAAGGAAAAGGACAAAAGAAAATTCCACAAATTCCAATAAATTGGTGAAGAAGAAAAGAGAAAACAAAACTAAAAACAACACACTCAGAAAAACAAAAACAAACAAACTTTCCCATGATTTCAAACGTGATTTTCTTCCAGGATCTACAATTTTGGGGCAGCATCTAAGTTAAGATGTGTTCCTGCTCACGTGGGAGATAAAGAAGGCAGTCAAACCCTAGATCCATGCTGAATGCAGGCACCAGCAGGCAGTAGAATTGGGGTGAGGGTGCCACTTCTGAGACTTTTGAATCCAGAGCAATTCAGACTGAGCCTGGCATCTGGCCATGGGGTTGGGCCTGTGTCCTTTAGCTTAACCAGTTCAAATGGTCTCTTGCTAGCCTGACCGCAGCTCCCTGACCATAGCTATCTCCTGTGGCTGTCACTTAGCCAATCATTGTGGGAGCCCTGACTTGAAGCCATCCCATGGCTATTCTGAGTCCTGGAATGGTGTCCAACCAAACACTTTATCCAGGGAGTATGGTGGGCACTTGGACTGGAGTCACTTTCCAGCTGTATCCACTCATAGCATCTGCCAATCTGTTGCACTGCTTCATTTTTTTCCTAAAACCCTCTAGAGTATTCCAATTTCATTTTGTCTTTATATATTTGGTCTTTCTTATGAGCCACAAGGTGGGATCTGGGGAAAAAGTGCTGATTATCCTTTTCCTATTCTGTCTTCAATTTCTCTGTAGGTTTTCATTTTCCTGTTAGTTCCTGGTTCCCAGGGATCTACTTCCTTCTTTTGTTCTTCCCCAAGTTGTTATTTTCCAGGACCTCAGAGAGGCTGAGTTGTTTTTGCATATCACTCTCTGAATTTGGCTGTTAATTCCATGAGTCTTGGTGGGTTTTTGGGGTCTTCTATATAGAGGATCATGTCATCTGCAAATAATGGTAACATCTTCCTTTCTTATATATATCTCTTTTATTTCTTTTTCTTGCCTGATTGCTTTTGCTCTTTCAATACTTTGCTCAACAGTAATCATGATAGTGGACATCATAGCTTGTTCCTGATTTTAGAGGAAAAGTTTTCAGTTTTTCCCCACTTAATATGATGTTGACAGTAGGTTTATCATAAACAGTTTTTATCAGATTGAGATAAAGTCCCTCTATACCTGTTTTCTTCAGTGTTTTTGTCATGAAACGATTTTGGATTTTGTCAAAAGTTTTTTTCTGCATCTATTGAGATGATCGTGTGATTTTTTTGTCATTGCTTCTGTTTATGTGGTGTGTTACATATACTGACTTTTGTATTTTGAACCATTTTTGCATCACTGTGATGAAGCCCACTTGGTCATGATGTGTGATCTTTTTGAGAATTTGTTACATCTGTTGTCAGTATCTTATTGAAGATTTTTACATCTGTATTCATTAAAGAGATAGGTTTATTGACTGACTTGGTTTTGGAATCAATAATGACTTTGAGCATGCTCTTTCCCTTTCAACTTCATTAAAGAACTCAAGCAGTATTGGTTTTAGATCGTCTCTGAAGTTTTTGTAGAATTCAACGATGAATCCATCTGGACCCAGGCTTTTCTTGGTAGGATTTTCATTACTGCTTTAGTTTCATTGCCTGTTATTTGGATTATTTAAGGTTTTTAAATATTCATGAAGTTTCTCAAAAAACTGTCACTAGAAATGCCACTTGACCCAGTTATTCCCTTTATAAGTAGCTTGCCCAAAGAATAAAGACATCATATTAAAGTGATATGTGCATAGCCATGTTTATAGCAGCACAATTCATAATAACTAAATCTCAGAAGCAGCCTTTATGTCCATCAACAGATGAATTGATAACGAAAATGTGGTGTTTACACAAAATGAAGTACTACTCTGACATTAAGAGAGATAAACTTGAGTCATTTGTAGGAAAATGGATGTACCTTGCTTGAGACCATAATGGTAAGTGAAGTAAATCAGACATGTAAGCTTAAATATCACGTGATTTCTTTTATATGAGAAACCTATGTTATAAATAAAGAGCAAAATAGAAGATAATAGGAAGTAGGGAGATGGGGATCTTTCTAAAACCGGAAGGAGATCAAGAGATGGGGAGGGGAGGGAAAGGGAAGGTTATGAAGAAAGGAATTAAGATGTGTTATGTAGATTGGGGATACTTCTCGTCAGTAACCAGCTTGGTTCAGGAGGCAGCAGCCAGCCCTGCCCCCATGTGCACACCAGCCACCATCTGGGATGCTTCCTGCCAGGGGTAATCAGTGCAGGCTTGGAAAAGCAGCAGCCCAGCCCTGCACCAGCACACCCAATGACCACCATCAGGCACCTGTAGCAGCACTGGTCTGCAGAACCAGCCAGTCACACTTTAGAGAAATTGTAGCCAATGTGGGAAGTGCCTGGGACCCCATTACCTGCATGTTCAGAAGAACTCAGGAATATGTCAAGATGAAGAAGCAAAAGGCAGTCTCTGGCTTCTGGCCCATGCAGAGCAAGTCCAGGAGATGTAAACATAAAAGAGATTGGGAGTTGCACACCTGAAGTATCTTATTGGTTTGTTTTGAATTATAGTTACTTGTGTTTTTCTCCCATTGTAGATTTGAGTTTATAGAGGACAGGGACCATTATTTACTCATCTTTTTGTTTCCTGTAACCAGCAGACAGCTATACACAACTCTAATTGAAGCAAATTGAAAATTCACTGGTTTTTTTTGGTCACAGACTAAAACAATATTTATTTTTAGCATATTTACATTTTGATATTCATAATTAAATTTAGTAGTCAAAAAGTGATCAATTTACTTTTCTCGTAACCACTAAAAAGATTTTTTTTAAATTTTTTAAAAAATATTATTTTAAAGAGGTGAAACAGAGTAAAACCAATTGAAACAAACCAGTATAAGTGACACAAGATTTCAAAACATTACGAAATCAACCATAGTTACCATAATGCCTTTTGATGTCTTCAAAATAGCTGCAGATAACTTTGGACATAGTAAAAATCGAATAGAACAGAATAGAATAGAAACAATAAAAACAAGACAATGAATGCAATAAAGGACTTCAAAACAAGCCAATAGTAAATCCAAAATTACTACCATAATGTATCTTGCTATCTTTGTAATAGCTGCTCCTGCCATCAGATTTAACATAATCAAACAAAACAAAAGAGAGTAAAACCCAGCCCCACAAAACAATGGAACTGATACAGGACTTCAGAACAAGACCATAGAGAATCCACAATGGCTACAACCCTCAGAAGGAGATCCCCACTAGATCCCAAACTGCACACCGCTATCCTCTGAACAGATGATCAGATGAGGGGCCCTAGACCTGCAAGGTCAGTGAAACTCCAAAGCACCACAGGCATCCGATTGCATTTCACCTCCATAGCAATCATCACAGCCTGTGTTTCTCTGTATAAGCCGGTCACTTACAGGGGTGGGGGGCAATGATACTTCTTGTTTGCCAGCCCTTGTGCCGGAAGGGGCTGGGGTCTGGCTGTTCCTGGTCCGGGGGCGGCCTGCGCATGACGCTGGTTCCCAGACTGGGCTTTCTTCCCATTGTGGCCTTATTCTCTCTCCAAAATTCACCGTTTTAAATGACTTATGTGTCCTCATAGATCTGGGGCTCAATGTGCTCTTTAAAAGAGGTTGCTAAATCTCTTTTTTACCTCCAAATAAAATAAATTTACTCATTTTCAAGAAACTAGTATATATGTGTGATATTTAAAGATATATATTTGAAAGTATACTATGTAACCTACACTAATTCTAATAATAAAACAATAAACAAATTGAGAGAGACATTCCACTTGCAGTGTAGCTTAGTTACTTTTCTCATTGTTGCACGAAATGTCCAACCACAGAAGGAAAGATTTATTTAGCTCATAGTTTGTAGAGGTTTTAGCATGGCAGACGGGCATTGCAGAGCAGAAACAGTTCATGGTGTGGCAGGGCAGGCATAAGCCATAAGGCAGGGAGCAGAAGCCATTGCAGCAAGTCTGTGTCTCCCTTTTATCCCATTCAGGCAACCAGGCCCTTGGGTGGTGCCACCCACACCCAGAGGGGGCCTTCCCATTGTCCACACCCAGAACTATGCTAAACCATTCAGAGTACTGATCAAGTAATCACATACCTTTAATACCAGTGTTATAGGCAACTAAATTAGATAAAAATATTATAGGCAATCAGATAGGACTGGGCCCTTGAAGGAGACAGTGGAGGGGAGAGACACCTGTACTATGGGCCAGACCTCAAGACAAAAGATAAAACAAATGCACCCACATAATTCCTAAGGATAAACATATATTCTAAATAGGTATCAATCACCTTCAGGAAGCCAATAGGAGCCACTAACCAAACCCTGACAAGAAAAGCCCCCATTCTATATTCATGCCCACTTGCTACATGACTTGCTTCCCCATTTGATCCTGATTTAATCAATTTTACCCGAGCAATTATACTCATAACCTTATTGGTTGACCATAGTTTTGTGCCACCTCATGCCCACCTTGTGATTTCACAGTTTTTTGCACCTTGGACCTACCTCAGGTCGTAGATTTGCTTTATAAAAATTCTCTAGAAAAGGCAGGGTCTTTGGCAACCCACTTGGGACCCTGTATGTCTCTCTGTCAGGCAGAAGCTTTCTTTTCTCCAATAAATATATTTTGTTCTTAACCTCCGTTGTTCCTAAAATTCATTCTTCCATTCTAGAGAACATGAACTCATACCAGACTTGTAGTAGGTTGGGAGTTTCTTTCCCTGGTATCACCAGTATCAAACACCCTAGATCCAGCCACTTCCAAAAAGCCCCACCTTTGACCACGTTAGGCTTCAGGGGGACATCTAGATACAAATCATAACACAGTGGGCACGGACTGTTAAAAAACAGTCAAAATAATGAAAAACCAATCAACAAAAGTTATATGGTGAATGGCCCATACTTTAAAAAGATATAACCAAAGGCAGTGTATGAACATTCATTGAGTACTTGATCAGAAAATAAAATGTTATAAAAGACATTTTTGGAAATTGTGCATATTTTATATGAGATGATAGTATTAAATTCATGTTATGTTTATATGTTACATGTTATATTTACAATAATGTTGTGTAGAAGAATGGCCTCAATGTTAGGAGACCTACCCTGAGTTATTTAGGGGTGACATATCAAAATGTCAGCAACTTATTTTCAAGTGACTTGGAGCAAAAATAGAATGTTTATAGATGAAGAGGAAAAAAAAAAACCAAAAGTGTCAAGATAGTAATTAGAGACTGGGAATATAGCTCAGCAGCACAGAGACTGCTTAGCAAGTACAAAGTCAGGAATTCTATCACTGGTACCAAAAATAAACAAATAAAACCAACCAACCAACCAACAAGCAAAAAAAGGTAGTAATTAGTAAATCTAGATATAGAATATATGGGTATTTCAAGATATCATCCTTTCAATTATTCTTTAGATTCTTAGGTTTTCCAAAATAAAGAGAGAATAAGGGACTAGAAGGATAGTCTAGTTTCCTAATTGTATTCTTAGGCTGTTATTAAATAAATTATAGTTAAGCAGTGAAAATCATTTATTTGAATCTAACTATATTTTTTGGAGTAAAATTTACTAGCAATGAAACACATATTCAGTTGTAAGAATTATTAAATTAATAAAGCAGTCTTTGTTGTATGTAGGAAAGACTCAATACTTGGTTTATACTTTTAAAGAAAAATAAACTCTGGAGAAACAGTTGGTATGTATTGAGGAACATAAGTTTTTGCTATAAAATTTGGATATATTGAACAAATTCTAACTTTTCATTATTCCAAGCCTTTTAAAATTACTATATTTGTATAAATGATTATATTGATTTGCTCCTTTTTCTAGATTAAAGAAAATCTAGGTAGTGGCTAAATGGATCTAGTTGATAAAGGTAGAGATATAAATATATTGGTGTAAAAGGACACATAAGAGATAAGAGTGTGTATTTATTGCCCATTTATGTAATTACATGTGTCACTAAGGACAAAGGTTCTTAAAACAAAGATGTAAGGCAAAATAGAAACAGTTGCCTGCAGTAAGGGAGATGAATTTGCTGCCACTTCCCTCTTTGTAGTTTTTTTTTTCTCTACACAATTGCATATCCTGTTGGTTTTATAATCATATTTGAGAACTGACCGGCTTTCTGGGGACAAATCAATGGCTAAAGATATGCTTTGCTCCAATAGAAAGAAAATGATTTTTCAAGAGCATTTATAGGGTTTGAGACGAGAGGACAGCACTTACTTCCCGAGGTTCGCTAACCTTTGTTTTAAGAGGAAATATTCCACCCACCAAAGCACCATGGATGTGGTGGGTGAAAACGACGCCCTGCAGCAGTTCTTCGAAGGTAAGAACCCAACCTCCCACTATGAAGTTTTTGTTTCTGAGAAATGTCACTGCTTGCTATCATGATTTCACCTTTTTGGTGTGTGTTTAAACTTTGTCTTCATAGAAATGCTATCATACTTAGATTACTCTCCTGAAGTAGGAAGTAGAGTTTTATTTGCTTCATTGGTAGTAAAAATCAATGATACGAACGGAAACTTAAGAAGTATAGGATTCCAGTCGTATAGCTTGGTTGTTAAAAGAATGAAGGTGGTCAGGATATTTGTTATTATTACTTGTCAGGGTCCTGTGCTGGATTTTATACCTTTGAATTGCCTACATTTCAAATGATCTTAGATTTGCCTTGTCTCTAAAGTTATTGAGTATAGCATAAGAAAAATGTAAGATTTTACTTAAACATTTTTACTTATTATAAATAAACACAAAAAGCCTGAAAATAGCAAAGGATCACAAGCTTTCCTACTCCATCTTTATATTTCTTTTTTTTTTCTCACAACTCTTGAAAATGTGTAGCTGAACAATGATTTGCTTTTGAAGTTGAATGTTTTTTTTTCCCCAAGGGCAACATGTATTATGGACATGGTTACAGCTCCCTTTTAAAAACCTAAAATGGCAGGAAATCTTCACATTGCATTGGATTGATATTCTAATAATGGCTCTGTTGAGGATATTGGTGAAGATGTCCTCTGTGACATGGTTTTGGTGTGCCATTGGGAGACTCATCATCATTGTGGCCTCAGTGCCCTATCAACTAGCTATGCTCAGAAACCTGGCTGTAGTTTTTACACATTTCAAAGTGTTTTGCAGGAGAGAAGATGTGAAACATTGAGGGTATTTGGAGAACTGATGTGCCAGAGGGCAGCAATTAGCACATCGATGAAGCGGTCTTGGCATTTTGCGAATTTGAAAGTAACTGACAAATAGTAGACATTTAGGGGTTGAATGGAATTGATCCAACACTACACACAATGTTGAACATTAGAGAGAAATAGATCTTACCAAAGAAATAGTGACATCCTAGGTCACTGTCAGAACCAATCAACACCATGTGGTAGTTTCCATGGTTTGAATTTTGGCAGAAGTCGCAAAAAGGAACATAAAACTAAGAAAATTATTATGTTCCCTCAGTCGTAGAAGTGATCCCCTCAAGTTTTCCTTGGGACAGTGCCCAAGTCAGCATTGCCCACCTTTCCACTGGGCAAAGCTAGATGGTTTCATTGTCGTTGCCTGGATTTACATCACGTGGAACTGTTACTTGAGCAGTAGTGACAAGCTTCAAGCTACAGTTGCATCTGCAGTTCTTTTTAAAATGAGAAATCACCAATTCATTCTGTTAATGTAAAAGGCCTACTTCATTTTTTTCCTGAAGTGAAGAACACCTAATTATCAATTTTTTAAAATTCCCTTCACTATTCATCCAACTGATCATCTAAGTCCAAAACCATCTCCTCTGAATGGTAGCTGTGGGGGCTTTGAACCCTTTTCCTTAGATTTCAATAATTTCTTTTACCTGGATCTTTTTCAAATCTTCCTTAAAATGAGGACAACAAAACTGGATATGTAACAAAGAAGGCCAGTTGTTGCATGCCATGTGTCCATTGATTTGTCAGTATTTCTAATTAAATACAAACTCATACAAAAAACTCAAGCCCTGAAAGTCAAGAGTTTTGGCAAATTGTTACACACCCGAAAGCTACTTTTCTTCATTTTCTGTATTCTAAGAAACCAAAACCTAAATAATGCATTTTTCTTGATAAGCATTTTTTGTATTAAAGAGCATCGGAGTGGACATTGTCATCTTGAATTAAATGGCCTAGCCTGTGAAAGCTCATGATGTTTGTTGTTCTTATAAACTGGCAGACTGGAACTCCAGTGCCCTTGCTGACAGCTGTGCGGTAGCTCTTAGAGCAGGATCTATAGGAAGGCAGGAACCATCCGGCGGCTCCCGAGATCTATGAGGAAGAAGGAAGCTGCTATCAAGCCAGCTCTGAACATTTTCCGTCCCTGTCTTTCTACGTAAGATTTAAATTCTTCAGGCAGCGTTTATCAAAAGACAGTAGTGAAACTCAGGAAAAGAGGAAAGGCAAAGACATCTGCTGCTCAAGAGCTGTGTAGGAACACATGCTGGTATCTAGTATTTGGGAAAATGGAAAAAGTGCTGAAGCCTCTGGAACAGAAAAGCTCTGACTACAGTGCTCAGTCTCAAGAGGCTTCATCTAGAAGGCTTCAAGGGAGGTGAGGCAGAGCTGTTCAATAGGAAAGAAATGTAGCTGGGAAAAATTATTGCAGATGGCATCCATTCGGTAATACTTATAGAATGAATGAGTGAATTAATGAGCAGCACAAAAACTGTTGTTATTAACAGTTATTGAATTCTAAACAGGTTTGGGGGACCCAGGAAATTCAAATATAAGAAGGAGGAAAAATGTGCGCTAGCAGAATGGTTTAGTGAATAGGACAGAAGCAACAGAGGTAAATTAAAAGAATTGAACCAATTAGAATGAGTCCCAGATTTCATTACTACCTGAGATAAATGATAAATGATAAATGTCTTCAGTAGTTTCTGTATATTGTTTCTCCTAAATGTGAAACTCATTCTGATTGGCTGATGTTTCTGGATTCCTGAAAGAAAACTCAGAAGCTCTGAGCTGCCGATTGCAGTATAATGGGCAGAAGGTGTCCACTGACTTTCTAGGCTGAGTATCTCTGCCATCGGGCCAGTCTCTCAGTTCCTCCCTTTGCTTTCACTTTTGGGAATCACCACTACCTCAGACAACCATTGTCATCTTGCCCTCTTCTTTCTGTCCCAGTAGAACCTGAACTTTCACAGAAGAGCAAATGGAAAATGATCTAATGCCACCGAACGCCTCTGTGGAGTCTTGTGTTCCAAGGGTTTTCACAGAATATTTATGCTGTTTGTATCAAATGAGTCACCACCATCTTTGTTATTACTGATATTGTCATCTTTTCATCTTAAGAGTTAGGGCTGAATTTCTGGAAAATTCTACTGTGCCTTAAAAGCCAGGCATTTGCACCATGGTCAATTTTGGAAAACAATTTAAAAGGAGATAGATAGTCATCACTAGTAATCTCACATTTGGTGGTAATTAGTATTCATTTTGGTGTTCATCTTGTGGGCTTTTTAAAACAAAGATGAGATTACTTATATATATTTTTATGTCTTAGTAATGGTCTTTCATGGAACATAAACTGAACATCTCTTATCATTAGTTATTCTTGCTGATCTACAACAGAAATCATTAAGCTATGCCCTGGTCTGCTGTCTGTTTTTGCAAGTGAAGTGTAACAGAACACATTAATCATTTACATATTATTTCTGGCGCTTAGACACTATGGTGGCAGAGTTTAGTGACTGTAATGGAGACCATAAGGCCTGAAAGACCTAAAGCTTTTGCCATCTGGCTGTTTACAGAAAATGGTTGGCACTTCCTGATCTACAATCTGATTAATAGTGATAACTGTCATTTGTCAAGTACTTCTTAAGTGCTGGGTATAGAATAATAGGAACATGGACTCTGAATCAGTCATCCTAGATATGAATCTTGGCTCTGCTTCTTATAATCTCTGGGACTTGGGGTTTCTAAATCTCAGTAAGCCTTAGCTTCTTTATCTATAAAATGAAGATGATTTGTGACATCTCAAAATGTGGTCATGAAGCATAGTGACTGACATAGAGAGGTTAGTAATTCTTTTCATAGTTAATTATCATTTTCTCTACTAACCATCAAAATAGCTCTGTGCAGAATTTTTGTCCTCCCATGAGAAACACCAGGCCTAGGGAAATTAAGTAGCTTGTTTAAGGGTCATCCACACAGTAAGTGCCTGCAAGTTCACCATTGATTCCTCCCTTCGTTCATTCAGTCAGTCAAAAAATATCTGAGTGTCTCTCATGAGCCTGATGGATAGGGATTTAGTGGTGAATAAGCAGAGACCTTGCCCTACAGGGGTGCTTTCTGTTTGTTTGTTTGTTTGTTTGTTTTCTAGCTGAAGGAAGAAGACAAAGAGATAAATAAGAAAGATAATTTCAAAAAATAATCAAATATAAAAAATAAAACAAGATGATGATGAAGAGAGAGACTGATGAGGGGAGGGAGGTTGCATTGCTTGCACTGTGGCAATCTGGAAAGGCATCTGAAGAGATGACTGTTGAGTGATGGCACCTGAATAATAACCAGGAGCAAGTTGTACATGAGTTTGGGGAAAACATTCCAGGCAAAGGGGATGTTAGTGCAAAGTCCCTGAGCTTGGAAGGGTTTGGGGTGACGTAGTGGAAGGAATGGTGGAGTTGAGATGGCTGGAATATAATAAATGACAATGGTGAGGGTGGGAGAAGATGTTAGACAGGATTTTTATTCTTAGTGTCATGGAAAACTAGTGGAGGGTTCTAAGCAGGAAAACTGATGCGTAGACTGTGAGAGTGAGTGAGACAGGAATCTGGTAAGGATGCTGCCTATGTGTTGTAGTCAACACTTTATAAATGGTGGTTCAATGTATTCAGATGTGAAAGGTGAAAGAATGTGTGCATGCATGTGTTGTGCATGTATGTGTGCATTGTCAAGAATTAATTGGAGTCACTTGAAATATTTTTTGGCTGAACAAGTAGAAATGATGAAGAGGTAGTTGGATAGTTGAATTTGAAACCCAAGGACCAGATTGGGCTGCTTATATCTGTTTGGGAGTTACCAGCTTATAAATGGTGTTAAAGCCTTTGAGACTAGATGAGGTCATCAGGAAAGTAGAATAGATAGAGGAAAGATCCCTCCAAAATATTTAGGAATCCAAAGGAAAGCGAGTAGGAAAGAAATGTGAAGTGAAATGGGAGGAAGACCAGGAAAGTGATGTTAAGCTAGGAAAGCAAAGTGTTTCAAAAAGAGTAGGGTTAATTGTTTTAATGTATCTGAAATACCAGGTACTTCTCCATAGAACTTGGGAAGAAGGTTGTGTGTAACCTTCACAAGTGGTTTCCACGTGGTGGGGAAGAAACCCAGTCTTTGGGTTGAAGAGAGAGTGGGAGGCAAGGGACGAGAACTGATAATGCTTTCGAGAAGCTTTGTGGTGGCAGCAACAGAGCACTGTGGCAGCAGTTGGAGCAGTGAGGGCAGTTTTGTTTGATAATTGATCTTGCTTTGATTTTTTAGGATAGGAGATGCTAGAATCTGGTATGTGGGTGGAAATGATTCCGTTTAGAGATATAAATGCAGAAGAAGGTGGGGAATAATTGCAGGAGAGCAATCTCGACCAGGTTGGCAGAGATGGCATCCAGAGCACCTGGAGAGTGTGCCCTTGAGCAGCAAGCTTAACTCTTTCAATAAGAGGAGAGGTAGGGTATCTGGAAGAGACACAGTTATTTGGTAAATGTCAGGGCAAGAAACTGAGATAGATTACTTCAGCTTTACCTGTGAAGTCTGAGGTATCTTACAGGGTATGGTAGGGGACTATTTAAAGATTCAGAGAGAGGAAGAGAGAGAGAGAGAGAAACTAAATTTTGAAATTATTTTTGTAGAGTTTAAGGCTGCCATAGCAAATAACTACAACTTTGACAGCTTAAAAGAACAGAAAATTATTTTCTCCACCATGCTGGAGGCCAGAAGTCTGAAATCATGATACTGGAAGTGGAGCACTAACTCTGAAGGCTTCAGGAGAGAGTCTGTTTCAAGCCTGTCTTCTAGTATCAGGTGGTGGCTGGCAGTCCTGTGTATTCATTGGCTTGTAGATGTATCATTCTGATCTCTGCCTCCATCTTCACATCAGGTTCTCTGTGAGTTCTTCTCTGTTCATCTAAGGACACTTGTCAATGAATTTAGGGGACAGTCGAATCCAGGATGACTTAAGTTCCATAATTTAATTGTATCTGCCAAGGCCCTTTTCACAAGGAAGGTCACCTTTTCTGGTTCTGAGTGTACCTACTTTTTGCAGGGGGCACTTTTCAACTCACCATAGGAACTAGGAAAGAAAATCTGCTAGGTATACAGTAGGATTGCTGGTCAGTGTTGCGATTTGAGATCAGTTAGTTTTAGTGAGGTTTGTGCTTAATAAAGTTGAAGTTTTTGCAGATGAATGCCACAGAGAGAGAAGGGAAGAGAGTGACAAGTCTTTGGATTCTAGTGATTGGAACACTGGGCTGGTGGACTAGTTGGGTAAGAAGGGAAGAAGTAATGAAAGAAGTGGGGTGAGGAGCTATGAAAAGTGAGAATAGGCTCACTGGGTGAGGAATAAGTGGATGGGAAAAGCTGTCAAGAGTAGGGGATGTAAGTATCAGTAAGCAGAAAGAATAAGTGGTCAGAGAATATACTACTTGAGTCTGGGTGTCACATGCATAGCCCTTGCTTTTGCTGAGTCCTTGGAAAGAATCCTGAGAAGGGGTGAGTAGGTGAGGTGGAGAAAAAAAATACCTGGAGGTGAGGAATTTAAGGCTCAGAAAGCCCGGCATATTCCTGGGTGGGTGCTGAAGCAATCACCATTTTGGAAAGAGTAGTGTTGGAAAAGGGTAGAAGATGCAGATGTGTAAGTATCCAGTGAAAAAGGGATAATGACCAAAAAGTTGGCAGATATCATAGTAGGAGGTGTTGTAATCTTTTGGCCTCTGGTTCAAAGGAACTAAAGCTTGTGCAGAAAAGAGCGGGAAAACTTGTCTGGAAACTGGTGAAGAGTAAGGAAAACTCTTCTCTCATTTTTAGACCCCGTGAGCTATCAACAACTGTTTGAAAGGCTTTTTAATTTAACCATTTCTTGTTCATATTGAACTTGCTCTCAAGTTTTGCCTGTTATGTCTAGAATGACCAGTGATGGTTAACATTTTTTCATGTGTTTATTTGCTGTTTGTATGGATTGGGTCTTTAAACTTGGGAGGTTCGATTTTTTTGAGTTTTTTATACATTCTTGATAGTAATCCTTTGTCTGAGGAGCAGCTGGAAAATATTTTTTCCTACATTGTGAGTTGTCTCTTCACTCTGTTGGTGATTGCCTATTATAAAAATGGGATGAAATTTACCTCAAAATCTTTTTACTCACTTTGGGTAAATTTTCTTAAAATGTACAATCGTTGATTTTTTAAAATAAGAACTGCATGATTTTTTAAAAAATTAGGTCTTTGGTTACTGTTGTTAAATAACCCATTGGGAAGATTTTAAAAAATCAGTCTGCAGACTTGTACTATTGCTGCTATCTAATATTAATTTGCATTTTTTGTCTTATAAAACGTTACTCTATTTCCAGAGTCCTCAACTTGGAATAAGATTCTAGGGGGAGGTGGGGGGATTGAACCTTCTGAATTGGGTAAAAATATATATTTTTGAATGGTCATAATTATAAGAAAACTTCTACAGCCTTGATCATATCCTCGACACAGTCCATAACCCAGAAAAAACTAGGAATCACTACAATTTTCCCAGGCTATTAGCAGTTTCTGTTACCCGTCCCTTCCTGGTAGAGCCAAAACCTGGAGCAGCCCATGAAGGAGAGGGTATGCTTGGAATCAGGTAGGAGATTCTAGACTAGGAGACATTTTAACAATCTGAGCCTAGAAGTTTATAGAGTTGATTAAAAATGTGGACTTATGGGAAAGGGCGATGTAATAGTTTGATAATGCACAGTGATGAAAAGCTGCTGTTTTCTCTTTTTATTCTGAGTTGTGACAGTCTCACTAATACTCACACCAAAATAATATTCTAACAACAGCAAGGACGACAACAACAAAAAGTGAATTCTTGGAAATCTACTCTCAGTGTTATCATTGAAAAACCAGGCAACTTCTCACTGACAAGTTGACCTTACTAGGGAAAGGTGATTAGATCTTTGCCTGAAGCTTCATCTCGTTCCCAGGGGCTGTTGCTGAAAATCCCAGGCCAGAGGCATTTGGAGAAATGCTTCCAAGGGTGGAGCTGGTGATGAGTCTGTTAGGAGGCTTCCCTTTGCACAATATTGGTTATTTACGCTTAGCTTGCTTATAAAAAGAGCTTGGACATAATTTACATTAAAGGATAGCTTCAAAATTGCTATAAAAGTCATTACAAGGGAGAAAGGAAGGTAACAAAACCTTCTTTGAAATGTAATAGTGAAATCAAGGTAGCAGGGGGTCAGTGAGGAGATTCAGTACTACTTCCTAGTACTCTCCATCTACTTCCAGACATTCAGATGTCTCTTCCTTTTCATCACCAAACTCAGAAACACCCACTCTTCCCATTCCTCACTTTCCATTCACTTTTCAGCTCACTTTAATCCTGCTTCTGCTTCAGTTTATGCTCCTGAAATTTCTTCTCATTGCTAGATCACATTAAAAATCTCTAGCCCTCAGGCTCCTGGCGTTCACCCTAGGCTTTACATTGTCACCTGTGGTTAACTCATAGGAGCTCCTGTTCGCTTCCATGGTATCCTTGCTGTGTTCTCATCCAGCCTCTCTGTTTCTTCTCACTATCTTAAAGTCAGTCATTCACTCTCCACCCTGTCTACTCCAGAGACCTGTTTCCAAAATGCTTCTCTTTGAGCTCCACAAGTTTACATGCAGCTTCCGATGGATTAGCATCTCCCAAGACCTTTTGCTAAATTCCGGGCCAGTGTGTACAGTTAATGCATGTATGGATATGCCTGGGTGTCTGTCAGCTTCTCCAAATCAACACATTCAACCTAGAACTCATTATCGTTCCCCTTCCTGATTCCAGTCTTCGCTGTCTTCTGCATGCCCTCCACTACAACAAACCTTCTGTCCTGGTCTGTTTTGTGCTGCTATGACAGACTTCTCAAGACTGGGTAATTTATAAAGAACAGAAGTTTAATTCTCAGTTCTGAAGGCTGGGTAGTCAAGAGCAAAGTTCCAGTATCTGCTATGTGGTAAGAGTCTCATGTGGCAGAAAGCAGAAGAACAAAAGAGCAAGCTGGCCGAGGGCCTTGCTCAAGACGAAGGTGCACTCATGGCCTATTCACCTCTTAAAGGCTCTACTTCTTGAGACTGTCACACTGGTAAAACCTGAATGTTGGAGGGCACATTTCAAATCATAGCCCCTCTTAAACTAGAAATAGGGGTATAACATTTGATGACTCATTCTATACTCTGTCAAAATTGTATACCAAATCTTGTTGCTTAAACCTCAGGAATACAGTATCTTTGATATGCAAATCTAAGCCTCTTTATTTGACATCCATCTCTTGCAAGAGCTTTCTAATTTTTCACCCTGGGCTGATCACCTTTCACATTGCTATTGATTCATACAAAGGTCATTACTTAAACTTTGCTGTTGAATCGCCATTGCCTCAGCTTGGAATAATGGTCCCAATGTAACATTCCAAGGAGACTTATCCACGGGATCTCCCCCATATTCACATCTGTGAGACACAGTTTGACCAAGAGATGCTATAAGACTGGAGTTTCAACTCTGTTTCTGCTCCTTGCTAATGGTGTGATCTTGGGAGCATTATTTAATCTCTTTGAAACTCAGATCTGTATCTGTAAAATTGGGATAATAGGAGTACCGACAGAGTTATTGAAGGTGAAATGATGCAATATACATGATGCTCAAAACAGGAATTGGATTACTGTTATCATCACCATCATTATTTGAGCAACATTGTTATTATTTTTATCTATATATTAACTCCACTGAACTTCTTAAAGTTTCTTGAATATATTCTACCTTTTTGTAGCACCGAGGCTTTGACTATGCCTTCTGCCTAGCAAGAAGCTTTCATGGGAAAAGTTAGAAGCAAAATTCCTCCTACTTATGTGGCTCTTTGTCTATACCTTTGTATTAGCACCCTTTACACTGTTATGGCTCTTTACAGATGTCTTAGGTACTTTTTCTCATTACTGAGACAAAATACCTAATATCTAAAATTAAAGGAGGAAAGGTTTATTTTGGCTCACAGTTTGTAGATATTTCAGTTCATAATCGACTGGATCCAATGCAGAATGGCATAGCAGAAAGGCATCGCAGAGAAGAAACGGTTCATGACAGCCAGAAGACAGAAAAAGCAGCAAGCAGCAAGCAACAATAGTAGCCTTCTTCCTGTCCCTTGTATTTTATCCAGGCTAGTTGCCCAGGGCAGGTAGCACTCACCCCCAGAGTGAGGCACCTGTAATCCTATCATTGCACCATGAATCAATCCCAGCATCACATCAGTAATGCCAGCATCACACACTCTAGATTCAGCCACCTCTGAAAAGCCCCGCCTATGACTGCATGAGGTTTTTGGAAGGACATCTAGATACAAGCCAAAACAACATATTTTTTAGGGTACTGGGGGTTGAACCTAAGGTCTGTTTATGTTTCACAAGAAATCTTCCCTTAAGCTACAACCCCTGCCCTTCTTTACAAATATTTTAATATCAGGCCTGGGATCAACTCTAGTAAGAGAGTCAGGACTCCTCATTGTATGTAGATTCTTCTTGGAATTTCTCTGTTAGCCATAGTAGCAATTTTCCTGTTAGAGTTCTTTACTGGCAGGTAGGTAATAGAGGAGGTGTGGTGCTCAGTGAAAACATGGCGGAGATGCAAACTGGGAATGGAAAGAGCTGGAAACTAAAGTCCACAGAGAGGAAATTCAGGCTGAAACTCAGGGTCCTGAAGCTGAGCTGAGCTGAGCTAAGCTGAGCTGAACTGAAAATCAAGATCTATAGTTGGAAGTCACTAGATGTTAGCAATCAAACAGAAGAGTGAAAGCTGTAGTCATGAGTAAAAATAGAGCTCTCAGTACTGGGAAACCTTGTTAAGATAATAGACCTGGGATTGTAGGAACGATATTAGAGGTTGTCTGATTACAGCATCTTTCTCTGATAAAGGCTGCATTTCACAGGCCATCCTCATCAGCTCTGGAAATTGGAAACTTTTAAAATCACACACATTAATCTTGAGCAGCTGATGCCAGCCTGCATATGTAGTGGTGAGTGATGTAGTACTTAGAGCACAGGCTTGTACTTAGATTGCCCTGGGTTCAAATTCTGTTTATATGGCATAGAGTTTTGCCTTGGCAAATGACTGGGCTCTTCTGAGACTGTTTTCTCTTCTATCAAATAAAATAATACTTCACAGGGTAGGACTGAGGATTAAGTAGGTTGATGTGTATAAAGTCCTTTGCCTGACCTTTAGTTATTTCCCAATGAAGTGGTATTATTAGTACCCTATAATTAAGAAAAACATTTACTCTTACAAAGCAACTCCTTGAAGCAGATTGTGATCAGTAAGAAAACCACTACAATTTAAAGAACGCTTGTCTTTGTGTTAGACATTGTACTAAGACCTTCAGTCATGTTAATTCAGAATTGCACAACACAATGAACAGGTAATTAAGATGGTCACCATTTTACAGATGAGGAAATAGGAATTTAGAGAAGTTTTATATCTTGTCTAGGGTAACACCACTATTATATGTCAGACCTTGGGTTAACACAGAAGTCTGTCTGATTCTGAAGGTCTGAGTGTCTAGCTATTGTGTGTAATTTCTTCTAAATAGGTTACAAGATAGTTGTAGAACTTATGGCTCCTGTTAAAATAATCAAGTATTTTTTTTGATAATTTTTATAGAAAATTATTCTGGACTGTGAGCAGTTGGTACTTTACTGCCGTCTGGCATTTTTTGGCAAAACACTGCTCCAGCATTTTAAGATAAGGTGTTGGTGGTAACAAGGCAATGGTTTGTGTTTACAGAACAAGCAGCTACAGAAACTCAAACGATCAGGCCACTAATAAGAATGCAAAGATGTAAAAAATCAATATTGACCTGTAGTACTGTTTGGTGTATAACAAAATCTAGAGGGGAATTTAGGTAGGTGGGTTTGCATAGAAGCATAGTAGAAAATATTAACTTTTAATCTTGTCATGCAGACTCAGGACGAAAAGTTCAGCAAGATTTCATAACGCCGTATTTGATACTCTGGTATTAGCAATGTAAGAAGTAAATATCGGGCTGGGGATCTAGCTCAGCGGCCTAAGCGCCTGCCTGGCAAGCGCAAGGTCGTGAGTTCAATCCCTGGTGCCGCAAAAAAAAAAAAAAAAAAAAAACAAAGAAGTAAATATCACGCGTAGCAATAGTAAGTACTTTGTTCTAAGGAGAACATCATGTGACTTGATCATTGGAATGGATGTCACTCCCACAGCACTATCAATAGCTTTAAATATTGAGAGCGAAGAAACATGCATGCAGGAATTTCCATAGTGTGTTGGTTAATGCCTTAAACCTTTATTCACACAAACCTGGCTTTGAATCTCAGTCTTTCGCTTCTCAGTTATGTGACCTTAGGCTAATTACTTAACTTTTAAACTTTCAGGGTTTTTTTCCATCTAAAAAATAGGGATAATAACACCTCCCTCTTCGGGCTGTGCAGAGTAATGATGAAATGTTGAAATGATGCAATAAATGGTAGTTATTGATTTTTAGTGATGTATTTGCAAGTGTGAAAAAACCAAATTATTTTCTTTATTTTAAAACAAGAGCAAGTAAACTACATACAGAGCGCCATACATTTCTTTTTCAAAGAAATACTCCTGTCTCCAGGGAGTTATTATGACTTTTACATGTTCACATTAATTCCAGAGTCTTTATAATCATAAAATCCATTTATAGCCCTTAGTTGCCAAGCAACAAAGGACAAAGTACTGAGTATTTCCTTTATTGAGAAAGGTTTGGCTTTCCCATGTTTGTCTTAAAATCAACATTTTTTAGAAAACACAGAACAGTGAAA
>RJWT010000211.1:36400-81133 GCA_004365215.1 Cuniculus paca | reverse complement strand
AAAAAAAAAAAAAAGAAGACTCAAAACTGTACCAATGTAGAATCAAGCAGATTAGTACCAAGTTCACTCAAACTGTGAACAATTCTGTTTGATGGGGCTGAAGTATTTTAATAATTGAATTTTTAAGGAAAATAAAAGATAATTGGAAATAAGAAGATGGATCTTTTGCAAATGGGAAGGGACCAAGAAATGCAGGTAGGGAGAGGAAGAAAAGGGGTGGGGGATTAAAAAAAGAATTGAAATGTGTTATGCAAGTTGCCTATTCTCCACAAAGAACCATTATGCACTGTAAACATGTACCAATAAAAACTAAAACAAAGCGAACAATGGTCCTTGCAAAAGCTGATGAGACTCTTGAATATTTTTGCAAAATAACCCTCAGTGTGATATTGTTCTCCTGTTTAGTGCTGCTTGCCACTAAAAATTGTTTAGATCCATTCTTTGTATGTTCTGAGAATTACAATGTACATAAAATTAAATAATTAAGTTTTGTTTAATAAGTGAATATTAGTTTTAATTTTCAAAATAAAGAGTTCTCAAACTTTTTTTTTCTGTTGGTACTCGGGATCAAACCCATGCCCTAACTGCCTGGGCTGGTCTTGAACACCTGGCCTTCAGCATTGTTCCTGTTTCAGCCTTCCAAATAGCTGAGATTAAGGCATGCACCAGTGTGCCTAGTTACATGGGCTCGTTTTAAGTGGCTCTTTCTGGTTCTAATTTTCCTTTGATAACAAGGATGTCCCTGTATCATTCTGACAGCTTTTGTTTGTTTCCTGAACCAAAGCATAAAACCTTTAAATGTAAGTACATTGTTTAATTCATTTTTAATTCTACTAAAGCCTACATGAGTTCCTGCTCATAAAATGCAAAATAAATGAATAGTGCTTGAATGAAATGAATAGGTGTTCAGCATCTACTCTGCCAAGGGCCCAGAAGTTACTACTTAAAATTGATGGTGTGAGTCTTGGAGTTCTGAGCAGCCTATTTCTAGCACGTGCACCTGGCCCAGATAGATACTCTTACATCCCTTAAAATTTAGTAATCTCTAAACATTTTTGCATTTGCTTTCCTTTGAAAATACAGTCGACGGGTATGTTTTATGTACAGATCACCATCACCTCACATAAAAGGTAGAGTCTCAAGATTTCCAAAGGACTGGATCACTTGTGTTTTTTGCTTTTTGTTTGTTTTTTGTCTTTTTTGAAACAGGGTTTCACTATATGGTTCAGGCTGACCTTGAACTCACTTCGTAGCTGAGGCTGGCCTTGAACTTGTGGAGATCCTCTTGCCTCAGTCTCCCAAGTGCTGGGATTACAGGCATACGCCATCACATTTGGATATGGACTGGATCATTTGTGAAACCATGTCTTGTCTTAAACAAGAACCATGTTTTAGATGAGAGATCCACAAGTTCATGCTCCAAGAGACACAGTATGTGTTTGAGAATGGTCTAGTGCAGATTCTAGGAGCCAAAATCTGTGGATAAACTGCTACTTAAAGGCCTTGGCATGGTCCGTCAGGAGTCTGGAAGCTGCTAGCACTGGGGCAGACTGACACCAGAAACATGCTGTATGCTTGGCCCACAGACCCTGACATGCTTCTTTAATCCTTTTAATGGAAGGTAACTCTAAAATGGGCCCCTTCTGCTTGCTTTAGAAATCTGTGGCTCAGAGTAAACATTAAATTCATTCCAACAAATTGGTCTTTAACTCCTGGTGGCTGCAGGCCTTAGGGAGGACCAAAAGAGGACCACATCCTTCTCTCAGGATGTGGGAAATATGCTGCTGGAGGTGGATGCTGCAGTAAGCAGATTTAAAATGGTAATCATTATTCCATTAAAACAAATTGATCTGATGGCTTAGCACATGATATAATGTGTTTGAGGAGGGATCCATAGAGGACTTTTGCAAGCTTGAACAAACATTCCAAAAATCCCAGGAGTTCCAAGCAGGGTTGGACAAGATCTGCATTTAGAGCCTTTGCATGCATGATGCTGTCTAAAATCAACACAAATGCTCTGCCTCAAAGACAGAGTGATGCAAAATGATGTAAGGAAACTCAGTTTATTGATCATCTACTATGTGCCCTATGTTCTGTTAAGCAGGAGGCTGACAATATGTCTGAAATGTGCTCCAAGAAGATTATTAAATAAGAGGGAGGTCAGGGGAGGATCAAAGTATATTATATGCAGGTATGAAAGACCACAGTGAAACTCATTATTGCTTATCTTTAACATACAATGATTAAAAAAAAACTACTCCAAGAGTTGTTAAACAAGGTCTGTAGGTCAGAGCACCATCTAGATGTGGCCTGAAATAAGCAAATTCTATTGCAATAGAATTAAGAATTTAAGCAAAATGACCCCTTAACTGTCAAAGTGAATGAGTATCTACAAAAGCCTTGTAACACCTCACATGTACAGGTTTGTTAAACAAGTGCATCTCAAATCATTTTGGTCTACAATCTGGGGCTGTTCAATATGCTCTGTGGCCATACTATGCAGCGTCTCCACTGGTTCAGAACAGTGGACCCAAATGAGCACAGCCTGATACCACTGAGCCAAACTAAACCTTTGCTCTTGATAAGCTAATCATCTCAGGTATTTGTATAGTAAGCAAAATTTAGCTTACAACTGGGTCCATAAAGGCCAACTTTTAAGGCTCTGATGTTAGGTTCAAGGAAGAAAATTCAACTGAAGACTGCAAGCTTGAATTATAGCTTTCATGGAATTATGGATAAGGTGTTATTTCAAGTTGAGGAGTACATCTGGAACAAGAGATGAGTAAGTTCTAAGTTGCTTCCTTTCAAGAGCGCTGTTGTAAACCACAGAGTTGGAAGCTGTGTAACATGCTATTTATTAATATATTAAACTTAACCATAGTTTTTTCTCTGAAAACAAAATTTAAATTGGCTCAGAGTAAAGCCAGTTAACAAAAACAGTAAAACAGAAATGCCAATTCAAAAACTACAAGAGAAAATATACTACAAATCAGTATACTACTTCATCACCATACTACTTTCAACACTCATTTAAAAATTTGAATACAAACTTTCTGCAGCCAAGGAAAAAAGAACAATCTAATTGATCATGTTACTTTCCTCATTGGAAAAAAGAGATTCAATTTGATTTTCATGGGAGAAAAAATAAATCTTCTAAGTCTCAGAAAAAGTTCTCACATGAACTTTTACCCAGAAAGTGAGAAGTGATACAATGAAAAATCCTCACATATTTTTATTCAGCAAAAAAGTGAAGATCATCTGCTTGTGACTTTTTGTTTAAAAGGTTAAAGAATATTATTAAAGCACAATTTAGGATCAGGTAGTCTGCATTCCAATTGGGTGATTTGTGCCAACTTTAAAATTTAGGGATCATCTTACCCTTTCATTTTACAGATCTCACACTTTTCCTGTTCTTTCCACAGTGGCTGTAATTCCATCAATAGGATCTTCTGTAACACAGGTGCTTTTAAAATAGATGGAAGAAGGGTGATTAAAAAGATGCTGTCACATACTCTGAACAACTCTTCCAAGAACAGGCTGGTGCCCTCCTGCTTGGGAATCTCTGCTCACTTAACTTCTCTACCAAAATCTCCTTTCATACTGGTTTTTGAATGGGAGCATAGAAGACAATCTCGATGTGCTGTAGTTTTGATCTAGAATGTCCCACAAAGTTCATGTGTTAAGCACTCAGTCTCTGACAAGTGCCACTGGCAGTGGTGGAAACTTAAGGGGAGGAGTTTGTGGGAGGTCTTGTAGCCACTGGGGGTGAATCCTCAGAGGGGATTGTGGGGCCAGCTCCTGTCTCATTCTCTTTCCTCTGGGCCAGGAGGATGGCTTTGCTGCCAAGGACCAAAACAATGGGGTCAAACAACCATAAACTAAAACCTTTGAAACCATGAACTAAGACAAACTAAAATAGGTTAGTTCATCTCATGTATTTGTTGCAGTCATGACAAGGTCCCGAATGTAACTGAAAGCATAACCCCAAAAGAAGGCTTCATTTCCAGGAAAATATTGGCATTTCCACCCAGGGCTCTCACTAGGAAACATTACCAAAGTCAGAAATGTCCTTATGAATGTGGTCATGCATTTACTCTCATGTTTTTAAAAATTCTAATTCAGGCACCCAAATCTCTTGTTCTAGAAAAGGCAAAAACTGCACCGTCCTTGATGTTTTGGGAACCACTGCCACTATAGAAAAGCCCCACAGTGCCCTGAGATGCTCACCAGGGTATCCCCTCTGCCATGGGGCAGGCCCCACCACACCATTACACTGGGAAGCTGAGCTGAATTGGGTAACATTATTAGATGATCGCTATAGACAAATCCTGAGTGGGGGACAGGGAGGGGACATACATTTCAGTGATCTCCTGACTGAAAATCTGTTTCCTTCCATTCTTCCACTCCGCCCTCCTCTCCTGCCCAAGAAAAAATGTCTGCAGAGGAGAAAAAAACAGAAACAAAAGCCTTCAGCAGAGTCTATAGAATCAGCAAAGAGGCACACAGACAGTGATCCAGAGACATGTCCCTTTACTCACTAGGAGCCTCTGGACAAGGTAAGCAGCAGGTCTATAACCTACCAAAAACCTTGTGTCCTTGACACTAAGGGGAATGGTTTAAAAGAATGACAGCTTCTTATAATCGCAGAACACTAAGCCATCTAAATAATAAAAATACAATCAGGGTATGTCCTTTCTCATCAGCTAGAAAAGTGTATGTGTAAGACAGTTTTTAAATAGTCTTTTTATGAGCTTGATCTATTAAATTTATGATGTGTGAGGAATGAAGAAGAGGGGCAGAAACTTGAATCATGATCAGTGGGATTGAGTTGAGTTTAACTTGCAAAAAAAAATTTTAGGCCATAAAAATCTCTATTTGGCTCAAAAGATCTTCTGTCTCCTTCCTGGTTGTATCTCCCTTGCTTCATTTATTTATTAAGTGCATCCATCTAAGCAGCTGCGCTTCCCATGTACAATGCGACACTGGCAGCCTGGTGCCCAGGACTCGAGGTGGAGGTGGACGTGATGTGCAATGGAAGCTTTTTGCTCTGGCAGTTTTTCTGACGTCCCACATCCAACCAGCACCAAACACACCTGACCTGCCCTCCTCGACCTCTCTCATGTCTCCCTGTCCTCTCTATGGGACATATGGTCTCCAGTTTCAGCCCCTGTTATCTCTCCTGACCATTGCAATTGCCTTCCAAAAGGGCCCCTACTTCCTCTCCTACTTCTCCCTTACACTCCATCCATCATGACCAGACTCAAATTATGAGCATGGCATTCACTTAGTTAAAAATCTATGGCTTTCTATTATGCTTCAGATTAGAAGACATATGCATGCACACACTTCGCAATCAGCAGAAGAGGTCCACTGGGTGTGATAGGGCACACCTGTAATTCTATTATTCCAGGATGCTGAAGCAGGAGGATCACAAATTCAAACCCAGCTTGGGTAATTTAGCAGTTTAACAAGACCCTATCTCAACATAAAAATATATATATATTAAAAGGGCTAGGGAAGTAGCTCAGTGCAAAAGTCCTGGGTTCAATCCCAGTACTAGAAAAGAAGTCCAAGGCCTCAGCATCTGGGGTTTTCTCTCCCCATTTCCTCCACTTCCCTCCCTGTTGTAGCCTCCAAGCACTCTGGGCTTCTTCCAGTTTTTTAACACAACAGATTCTTCCTGCCCCAGAAGATACACAGATGTTGCTTCTATCTACCAACTATCTTTGAATAATACCTCCTCTAGGTCTCAGGTGTAAGAGTAATTTTTCACGGCTCAGAGTCCCACACTAGTCAGGGCAGCGTTGATCTCTTCCTTTAGATCCTGATTCTCTGAACACACAGAGTAACTTGGTCAACATCTGCTAGAGACAAGGTGATGTGCTTGTGTTCAAATTTGTAGATACAGATTTTAACCTGGTGGCAATGCTTATTACAGTATTCCCATTTCACAAATAAGAATAATGAAGCTTTGAAAGCTAAAATTATTTGTCCATAGTGTTTAAGTTAGTAAACAGAGTTGAGCATCTGATATTTGCCTATCTGACTCAAAAGTCTACAGCAGTTTTATTACTTTGCCTCTCCCCTTACCTATAATTCATGGACAAAGAAGCAGAAATATAAAAAATAATAAATATTTAAAACCTATTATGTTTAGGAGATTTTAATTATTCCTTACAAAGCCTTATGTTCTATTCTTCTGACTTGTCTCTGTGACAAGATGTGAATCCTTTGAGGTCAGAAATCTTAGCTTTTATTCTCGTGCATACCTGGGATGTATTATTAAGTCCTCAACACAACATAACAATAGCGTGATTAGTGGTGCTGACCATTTATGGACTGTTAGAAGAGTAATGATTTGGAAAAATAGGAGATAGATACATAGATAGAGAGATAGATGGCTAGAGAGACAGACAGACTCTCCAAGTACGGGGATACCTCAGTATACAAACACTTTTGTTTTCAAATAATTTGGCTCACAAAAATAGTGTTTGGCAAAATTTTGTTTTTGTTTGCAAGTTCTACATTGAGTGGCAGACATGTTTTTGGCCACCTTTCTTGCACAAACACAAACATGGCCTTCTTTTCCAAAATTGTGGAACAAATTAAGTTCAAGAACCAAGGTACCACTGTACATGCTCTTTAAAAGATATATATTGAAAACAAACCAACAAAATAAATGCAAACAATCCTCAAAATAAGACAATTTGACTTGGGGTTTTTTGACTTTGCAATGATAGCAATGTGTATTTATACTCTGAGCTTTAATCTACTTCCAGGCTAGCTATAGCAGTATGAAACTCTCTTAAGATGCTACACAGCAGCAGCAAGCTACAGCTTCCAGTCAGCCACATGGCTATGAGGGTAAACAACTGATACTCTAGAGTGTACAGTATTGCTGAACTATGATGCTCAGGAGGAACAGTAAATGTGTCTTATGGTATTTTCAACCTACAATGGATTTATCAGTACATAACCCCATCATAACTGAAGTGTTCTAATGCAACAATATTCTACCAGCCAAAGTAAATGTTAAAAAAGAATACGTTATTAGAAAAGAGAAGAATACAATATAGTAATAAAAGTAAGAAAGCAAGAATATATAGCAATAATGAACTTGCATGTGTCAGCAACATAATGTTGAATACACATTCTCTTACAAACACACACTAAAATAGAAAGCAACCTAAGAAATTTATAAATCCCCATTAATCATAGATATTTGGACATTTCTATATAAGATGATAGACCAAGCAAAGAAAATATTAGCAAAGATTCCAAAATGCAAACAAGAAAACTAACAAGCTTGAAATAATAAATGCATTTACAGAATTGACCACATTTTAGGCCATAAAAATATCTTAACAATTTCAAAAATTCTGAACCATATAGGGCACATTTTCTAAGCATAAACCAATGAAGTTATATAAATCAAAATTTTAGTTTAAAAATATTCTATATTAGAAAATGTAAAACTCAAGTCTTAAAATTATTCATGAGGTAATTAGGAATGAAATTATCTAGAACAAGGTGTTAACGAAACTAGTACACATAAAAACTTATAGGAAACAGCTAAAGTGACACTTGTATGAACTTTTAAAATAAAATGAATTGAAAATAAATGCATTAAACCTAACTAACCACCCAAAAAAAAATAAAAATAAACCTACAGAACATAAAAGAAAGATAACAAAATGAGAGTAATGTTATTTAAAAAGAAACAAAAAATTACAAACATTGAAAGCTGATCTTTGGAAAAATCTAAAACACCAATCTCTAGCAGGGCTAATAAGAAAAATAATGTGAACATGCACAAATGAACATTATTAAGAGAAAAAGGAAAGGGTGCATAATTACAGGAATGGCAGAAACTTTGCAAACTCATAGGAAAATGTTAAAATGTAACACATTTTCTTATTCATTTTTTAATTTAAATAAAATGAAACCATAACATATCAATGATTAAAATTATCTGAAGAATAAATCAACAGCCCAAAAAATCAGTAACATTTAAATAACTTGACCAAATAATCAATTCTTCCATTGGTAAGGGATAATGGCGAGGAAAGAAAGGCAAAGGAAATGGTTTTAAAAGCCATTCTACCAAAAGTACATGGAAGAGATCATCTGTATTTGTTTTATTTTAAAATGAAAAAAGAATAAAAACAATACAGAATTTCAAAATAAAACAATAGGAGATTAACAATGGTTACTATTTTGCATATTAGTATCTTTAAAGTAGTTGCTCAGATTACAAAATATAGGCATGAAAAACTGATCAAACAATGAAAGCACAAACCATGGTTAATAATCTGTGTTTTATAAAAATTGTTTGAGAAAAATGAAAGTGAAAGTTGTCCAAACCTTCTGGAAAATTATCTCAAAAAAAGACAATGTAATTATAGACCAAGTTGATTTACAGTTAGAGATAGAAAAATATTACTCAACTAAATTCAGTCATTTTCATTTTGATCAAGTATGGTTTAGTGGGTATTGGAATGGATGAATATCAAAATGTTACTAACTTATACATTATATTTAAAAATTCAAGAAAAAATAGTTTAACTATTGCAACAAAAAAGACTCTACTTTCCTATTCAAAATGTCCCTGTTTTCACCCAATCACATCCAACATGTACTCATTTCTTTTGATGAGTCCCACTGCCCTCTGATTTGGATCAAGGGTGCCCTCTCTCCTGAGTCATATGGACAGGAAAGTGGTCAGTCTGACATTCCATGGGGAGGAGAAGGAAAGACATGAAAGGGTTTTCCATTCTGATTTGTAGTTTGATTTTTTTATGAAGCCAAAACTTTCTAATTTTCTTGTTTTCACACAGTGGAAATCTGTTATTATATCTACAAATGAGATTTTCTACAACCATGTAATTTTGTCTTTATCATTAATTGTCCTTTTTCGAACTTTGATTGTAAGACAAAACTCGGTAAGGAAGGTATCCATGATAATCATTTTAACTCAGTGTCATGATTTTCTTTTGACTGGCAAACGGAAGCCACTGTCTGACAACTTAAATATCTCAACATATCAGTCCTTTCGAAATGTGGCTATTCTATGATCCAGTAATAATACTTCTAGGAATTTATTCCAAGAATTATCAGATGTTGCACAAGGTGATCTAGCCTAGCACTAGTTATAATAGTAAAAATTCATACCGTGTAAATATTTAGCAATAATGGATTAAGTAAGTTGTAGGTCATTATTTTATGGAGTACTTCCCATTAAAAAATCGTATCATTGGAAAATATTTTGTGACATAAAAATAATGTTCTTGAAAGCTACATGAACAAAACAGGATGCAAAACTTTAGTGAATTTCTTTGATAAAAGTACTATTTTAATGAAAGTATACGTCTGGGAGAAAAATGTTAAAATAATCAGCAATAAAAATCTTAATTTGCTTATCTCAGAAGGATACAATTATAAGGTAAACCTTGTTTATTCATTGTTTTTCTTTGTTTTTTTTTCACATACTTTAAGCGAGAAACAAAACATAGGCCCACAGCTGGAAGCTGGACTGGCTCAAATGACTGGACCTTCCTGTCCTCCCAATGAACACAAACAACCTCACACAGCTCTAACCACGTGTGATCCTTGCCTGCGACCACAAGGAAGCAAGACAAACACAAGAGCACTCTGTAAACACGTCTGAGCACAGACGAAAATAAAAACATTGTGGAAACCACAAAAACCAGACAGGAAGAACTTTGACTTCTCTGTCACTTCTAACATTCGCCTACTCTGTTCTTAAGATGTCTAATCAAGGAACTTCGCTTCTCCTACTTCCTGGGAGCTTCCCTAGCCTACCCTAAACAACCTAACACATGGTAGTCCTGTGACAAGCCCCCAAATTTCCTCTTATTGCTGTGGCTACAGTTCCTCCCTGGCTATGGTCTTAGCAACAAATCCAACTTTGTTTTCCTATGTATGTGTTTTAGGTGGCCTTGTCCAAAGATAGCCATTAATACCAGTTGTACACATGAAGCATATACATCTTTTGCAACTAAAGAGAAAAACATTGGAAATTAAGTCCGAACTGTTCATTGATATGTTAATTGACTTTCAACCTCTAGATGAAGAGATGGACCCTCAGCTGCGACCAGCTTCTTGCATTTCCAGTGAGCCAGGCCTCCAGCTCACTACAGGAGCCTAGTTCCTCTGGTATCATTACCTTTGGGAGCCATCAGAAATACTTCAGGCCAATCTAAGGCAGGGCTCCTCCACAGAAACACTGTTGTTATGTGGGCCAGGTAATTCTTTGTTGTGAACCTGTCCTGTAAACTGCAGGATCTCTAGCAGCATCCTTGATGTCTCGAACTTGATGCAGATAGTACCATTCCATGGTCAGAACCAAGAATGTCTCTAGACAGCTTCCTTAGGAAAGGGGGAAAGGGTAAATTGCCCCCAGCTGACAACCACTGATGTAGAGGGCAGACAATGGAAAGAGGGTGCATTATGAGGAGGCCTGGGGTTTGATATCCACCTATTTCGACCATACATTCTTCATACTTAAGAGTGGAGATAGTCATCCTTGCCTGGCATAACTTATAAGAACAGTGTAAGGTGAGGGAAGCAGTGGGCATGAAAGTAATTAAAGAGATAACTACTTAGTTGATAAAGATTTATCAGCTGTGATCTAGGCATAGTGACATACACCTGCAATTCCAGCATCCTGGGTAGCTGACACAGGAGGATTGCACCTTTGAGGCCAGCCTGAGTGGGTCAGCTGTTTAATAATACCCTGTCTCAAAATAAAAAGTAAAAAAAAAGGTTTGAATCTAGCAAAGGGTGAAGGCCCTGCCTCACCAAAAAAAAAACAAAAAAATAAAATAAAAAGCCCAGTAAATGCTAAATAGATTTTTTAATACTATCAGAGAGTTCCAACTGAAAAGGATACAAGACCCTCAGCCTGATTATATGTGCACATAAAAATGACAAAATGGAGATACTATGGATCACGTGAAATAGCAAAATATAGCAGCAACCAAGACTCCTTCAGAAATAATCATTTAATTGACATAAAATTATTTAATTTGGACTTGTTCAATGTAGCTTCAAAAAGAACCCAATTTTCAAGCAGGAGATCAAATTGAGTAATTTGTCTCAAAAACATTCCCTCAGAAATTTTTCTGAATCTTGGTTTCCATCCTAATGCATAACTGCAAATTATACTGATGTTCTTGAATCATCCCAGATTTATTAGTCAGCTTCCTGTAGCTGGAACAAAATAATCAACACCCATAACTGCATAATCCAAAGGAGGAAAAATTTATTTTGGCCCATGGTTTCAGATGTTTCAGTCCATGCTCAACAGGCTCTGAGACAAAATGACAAGGAAGAGGAAAGCTGCCCATCCTCATAGCAGCTAGGAAGCAGAGAGAGTGGGACAGGCAAGAACGGGAACAAAAGGGACCAGGGTAAAGAGCACACTCTTCCAGGTTGCTCCCCAGTGACCCACTATCTTCAGCCATGCCGGACCTCCTCTGAGCTCAGTGGGTCAATCCATTTGACGAGGCTAGCACCCCATAATCTAATCATCTTCTAAAGCCTCAACCTCTAGTCTCATGCATGAGCCTTTTGAGAGACATTTTTGATCCAAGCCATAACTGTTTTTTTTTAATCAATTGAAGGGGAAAACATAAGCAAAAGAGAAACTTAATGTATTATTTTGTGCTTATATGCTAGGAACAATCATTTATGGATATCCTAAATAAATAAGAATAGGGCAATAGTTAAAAGTAGAAAAATGTAGAGACACAAAATAATGATTTGAATAGCTTTTAGATAAGAGCATCAAAAGGCTAAAATTCATAGGTGTAAACATGACTCAATTCAGTGTCATAGTTTACTACATAAAGTTCTTATAAAATATTTAAAAGGCATTCTAAATAATGAAATTAACTTTAGAATTTTAACCAAATTGATAATTTCTCAATATTTTCTTTCTAAACAGGATGGTTTTTATTTTTCTTTCCTGTTTTCTGAAAAATGGAAATCAGCTGTTTTCACTTATAAATATTTTATGGAAATGTGTTATAAGGAGTCTTCCCCACTAGTTTTTAAACACCTGAGTGAAATACTTGCCTTTCTTTGCAAAGGATAAGATGTTTCATATCTCAGTTTTTAAAATGTAAAATGGAACTAATCAGCAGTTATAAATAAAATCCTACAGAATTGAGAGCCAAGATTAAATCTTTTGCCTGGTTATTTAATAAAGTAATTAATATTGGAAAATAAGATGGTTTTAAAAATGGATTGAAAAGATTCAAAAATGTTAAACTTGGACTGTGCTTATACTTACAACCTCAGAATCACCTGGTTTCATGAGATAAAGGAACTTTGGGGGTTCTTTCTACATTGTAGTGAGCCAGGATAACATGCTTTAGGGAGCAGACAGCTCCTAACCACCTCACAGAGCTTCTCACATAGCTTGGCCCAGAGCTAAGAGCAATACAGGATTGTAGCTTTTCCTAGCTTCTGCCACTCACACCACACACACACGCACACATGCACACGCACATGTACACACACACACCACTCAGCCACACTTGGGTTCCACATATGTGCTCCCCATACAGGAGCCTGGTAATCCTATTCATTTTAATACTCTTTGTTGAAATTTCATGTATTTCCTAGCTGACAAAAATTTAAAAGAAAGGAAATAAAGACAAACTTAGTGATAATTTTAACATACTGCACCAGTTAATCTTAATTGTCAGTTTGTACTCAGAGACTTTTGGAGAGGTGATTGGATGAAGGAAACCCTATATCCATCAATGGTTTGATCTGCTGGTGCTCACAGCTGGATGTACTATTAGGACATGGGGCCCTATTGGAAGAGCTGGGTCACGGGCAGCATGCCTTTGCAGGGTACATCTCTCCCTGGGCTCCACTTCCTGATCTTCATTAAGTGAGCAGCTTTGCTCCTCCACACCCTTCCACTGTGTCTCTGCCTTGAGACCAGATAATCCTGGACTGAATCTTCAGAAACCATGAGCCAAATGTACTGTTTTCTCTTTAAATTGTTTATTTATGGCAGTGTTTTGTCCCTGCAATGGGAAATCTAATTAATACAGCCACAGAATGGTTTTTCAGGAAGAAATAATGTCCTGATAGGTTTTTTATATAAATACAAAAAAACTTGACAAAAATATGACTTGTGGGCTGCCACCATCAGAAGGCTTGCTTCATGTGGGCAGTCAGTGCAACCAGAGAGAACCAGCCAGATCTGCCTCCACCTAGCGGCCACCACCATCAGGAGGCTTACTACCCACAGTCAGCCAGCACAAGCAGAGAGAACCAGCCAGATCTGCCTCTGCCTGCCGGCCACCACCATCAAAAGGCTTGCTTCCCACAGGCAGCCAGCAAGAACAGGGACACACAGCTAGGTAAGCCCCATGCACCTGAAGGCCACCACTGGAGACCCTTGCTTCCTTCAGACAGCCAGCAGCCACTGGGAGAATCAGACACACACACCCCTTTGTGCTTGCCACTATCTGGGAAGTTCCGGTGTACACACACAGACTGATGGAAACAGCACCCCCACCACAAACCCCTGGCCATCGAGGAAGCCCCAGTATAGCTGCACAGGTCTGGAGAAGGCTGCCCTACACCCTGCTACCTCCCTATAAACCTGGGTTCAGAGCAACCCAGGTGCCTGTCTCATTCTCCTACACTCCAGTGGGGCAGCCAACATGGGAAGTGCCTGGGATCCCACAACAGGGTTATTGGGAGGAACCCAGGAGAATGTTAAGATGAAGGAGCAAAAGGCAATCTCAGACCTGCAGCCCACACAGAACAAGTCTGGGAGATACAGTCATGGAAGAAAATGGAAGTCACACACCTGAAATCTCTGAGAGGATAGCAACTGAAGTAGAGACAACTTCATGAGACTGTAAATGGAATCAAATCAGAAATAATGTCTCAGGTAAAAGAGGAAATCACAAACATAATGAAAGAATTGCTGAGCATATCTAAAGAAGTCATAGATCAAAAAGAGGAGCATAGGAAAATGATGGAAACCTTGAATGAATCATATGGAAAGGAATTACAATGCATGAAACAGATTCAAAGAGATATTCAGGGAATTAAAAAGTTTATTGAAAGATAGCAAAACTGCTTGAAAGAGACGGAAGATAGACTTTCAGACCTTGAAGACAGGATCATAGCTAGGGATTGTGAAAGGGAAGATCCCTTAAAAATAACAAGAAACCAGGAAATAACAATTCAACAGCTGCAAGACAATGCACAGAAAAATAATTAAGAGTGATAGGTATCAGTGAAGAAGCAGGGGTCAACACAAATGAAATTTAAAAAGGCTATTTACTGAAGTAATAGCAGAAACCTTCCCAAACATGGGAAAAGGATCTAGCATCCAGATAAGCGAGGCATATAATACTCCAACTAGCCATAACCAAAGTAAATCTACACCCAGACATATAATAACCAAGATCCCAGAAATTCAGCACAAGAGTAGAATATTAAAAGCAGTTAAAGAAACAGATCACCCATAAAGGAAAACCAATCAGAATCACCACAGACTTGTCAACATAAACCATCAAGTCAAGAAGACTTGGAGTAAAATGTTTCATTTGGAGTAAAATGTTTCAAATCCTGAAAGAAAACAACTTCCAACCCAGATTGATGTACCCTGAAAAACTATCTTTCAAAATTGTTGGAAAAATAACATACTTCGATGATAAAGAACAACTGAAGGAGTTCATAACCACCAAACCAACTCTACAGAGAGTGATAAAGGATATTCTAGAGAGAATTAATGATGACCATGGTTCCAGGAACAGCAGCAGAAGAGGACTGCCAAACAAGACAGGCAATTAAATGAAGGGGAAAAGCAGAGGGCCAATAGCAGGAGAATAGCATGGCAGAGATGAACCAATGTATGCTGTTTGTAACCATTATTTTAGATGGCCTCAATTCACCAATAAAAAGAAACACAGAGAGAGTGGATCAAGAAACAAGATCCATCAATATACTGTATACAAGAAACACAGTTAACTCAAAAGGAAATTCATGGACTGAAAATCAAAGAAGAGAAAACAATTGTTGCACACAGCAGGAGATCAGAACAAAGAAAGGATAACTTGTCCATCAACTGCAGAATGGGTAAGAAAGATGGTATTTTCATACAAGGGAAGGCTACCCAGCTATAAAGTAGGATAATCTTGAGGCTCTTGTAAGTAAATGGATGCAACAGGAGATCATATTCATGGGTGAAATGGTTTGAACTCATATGGGTGAACCCTAGCATAAAAAACAGAAGGAGTTAGTGGGATCCAAAAAGGACAACAGATATTATGAAAGTGATAGGGGAGGAAACACCTAGGAGGGTAAGGTGGTAACCACTGTTAATTTCTCATTATCTTCTCTCGAACTCTTGTATCATTTTTGAAATTTTGTTAGGTTTGGTTTTGTTCTGTCTTGTTTCATTAGATTTTACTGTGTCTGATGATTATGGGCAGCTATTTTAAAGATAATGGGATGTATTATGGTAACTATTGTTGGTTTCCTATTATCTTGTTTTCAACTGCTATAATGCTTTCATTCTCTTGTTTAATTGGTTTTATTCTGTTTTGTTTTGTTTTGTTTTGTTTGACTTTATTATGTGTGATTGTATGAATAGCTATTTTAAAGAAAACAAGACATTGTGGTAGCCATTGTTGATATCCTATCATCTTGTTTTGAAGTCCTATAATGCTTTTATTCTTTCATTTTGATTGATTTTATTCTGTTGTGTTTTATTTGATTTTATTACATGTGATAGCATGGACAACAGTTTTGAAGAAAACAAGACATGATAGTAACCATTGTTTATTTCCTGTTATCTTGCTTTGAAGTCTATAATACTTTCATTCTTTTGTTTTGATAGATTTTAGTCTGTTTTCTATGATTTGATTTCAATATGCGTGAAGGTATGAACAGCTATTTTGAAGAAAACAAGAGACATTATGGTAGCCATTGTTGATTTCCTATTGTCTTATTATGAAGTCCCATAATGCTTTCATTATTTTGTTTTGATTGGTTTTATACAATTTTGTTTTGTTTGAATTTATTGTGTGTGAAGGTATGGACAACTATTTCAAAGAAAACAAGAGACATTATGGTAGCCACTGTTTATTTCCTGTTGTCTTGTTTTGAAATCCTGCGTTGCTTGCATTGTTCTGTTCTGATTTGCTTTGTTTTGTTTTGTTCAATTTAAAATAAAAAAAATTAAAAATATGACTTACTTTCATTGTCTTTGTTGTTGATGTTATCGTTGTGTTTGTTTTTCTAAAGAAAAGAGTCCCTATTTGCCAACCATCCTGGTCAGTGTTGTAGAGAGGATTTTAGACAGTAGCTTGTGCTAATCTTCCTTTTGCAAGTTATGCCTGATGCTTTGGATTTCAGGATACTTTAATTTGAGATCTTTTTTTTTCAGAGTGGTTACATTTTTATAATTTCACTCTAAAATATCCTCCAAGGGGTCAAGTATTGACTCTTGGTCTCCATTGCAGCAATGATCAAAGGTGGGAGCCTTCGGGATGTGATTGGATCATGAATGTGCTAATCTCTTTTGTGGATTAATTCATGCATGAGTTCATAGTTTAATAAGCTACTGGGCGATGATGGTTTGCTTAATATAAGCAAACCTAGGGATGACGGGAAGTTTAGCAGGTGTAGCTTAGTTGGAGGAAGTAGGTCTTTAAAAACATGCTTTTGAAGGGTATATTTTGTCTCCAGCCCCTTCCTTCTGCTTCTTTGCCACTGTGAGGTGAGTAGCCATGTTCCACCATGCACTCTCTACCACGATGTTCTACCTCACCAGAAGTGCAAAACCAATAGAGCCAAGTATCCACGGACTGACCCTTCTAAACCCATGAGCCGAAATAAATCTTTTCTCCTTAAAATTGACTTTGTCACAGTAGCACAAAGCTAACACGGTTTTCTTTCATTCTATTCTCAAAGATAATAAAAGATAAGAAAATGTGTAGAGTAGCACCTCTGTTCTCTTCACTTGAATAAATCTTTACATTTAGGTAGAATCCTTATATATTAATACTTACACAACAAGTACATTTCCTATTGTGCTGTGCCATTACCCTGAGCCATAGGGGATATCATGTAAATTTAAAGGATGATTCCTCATCATGAGGATAGTTAAATAATGGAGAAGAGTTGGCAAGAATGTGAAAGATTCTCACATATTGGAAAAGTTATGTTTCTATCTTTTACCTGGGAAACCACTTCGTGTCCTGCATGTATCTTGCCACTTAATATAAGCAAACCTAGGATGATCTACTACATATATATATGACCAGAACCCTTTGACAGCTTGTAATAACACCTTGCATTAGCATAGACGTCACTGCATTGTTGATTACTAATCTGTCTATACATTAGAATAGCATGGAGAATTTTTTCTTAAATTACAGAAATTCTGACTTTATTCTAGGGTGAGATGTGTCATCTGTAAAATTTAGGAACTTCCCAAGTGATTTGCACGTTCATCCAGAGTGGCAAGCCATGGAGAAGACTCTGGTTCCATCTCTAATCTATTAAATCAGAAGCTCTTCTCAGGGAGAAGTCCCTGGCAATCTGTGTTTCCAGGAACTTTTATAGCTATGATGCCAACAAAGGATTTCCAGATTCAGAATTTGTTAGGTTGTCACTAGAACCCCGCACAGTGCACTACAAAGATGCTTCTCTTTCTTCCAAAGATAATGAACCTGCAGCTCAGAGAAGTTATGTAATTCAGTCAAGTTCATCTGAGTGTAAGTAACATCCTGGGCCTAGACTTCTGCTTCAGAGCCCTGTTGTACCCCGCTGCTGCCTAATACCTAGAATGTCTACTACATGAATGCATGCCATGGATTTCTTTCAGTGGTTAATAGTTTCTAAAATTGTCTGTACCTTTAATATTGCCTTGTCCCCTGCCAAATATTTTTGTTTTTGCCTACTTAGCGCACTATTTATTTCACCACGCTTTGTATGGCCTTTGATTCGACATGTGTCTTTCCTGCCACCTATGGCTGCCATGCAATGGTGGGAAAGAATTTGGCATTTCCCTATAAGTGGGGGCCAGGAATCTGCACTGGCAGCAGCCCACTAGGTATTCCACAAGCCAATGCCAGCAAGCTAGGCTGCCCTGGAACAGCCCGTATGGCCCCCCAGCTGCAGTTATTGTGCTCCTACTATATACAGGTTATTGTTAAACACAGACATAGAGTACCGTAGAGCCCCGGCCGTAGGTAGTCACTTACTTATTCCTCTGTTTCCAACACTAGGGATTTTTATGTTTCCCAGAACCCAGAAGAGTGTCTCAGGAAATAACTTGCCAATGAAAAAATAATGGGAACACTGAAAATCCTGACGTCCAGCTACAAGTAACCTCTGAGTTCTTAACTGTGCCTAAACTACCTCGTGGCCAATCTTGCCCAGTTCCCAGCCTGCTTTTGTCTTCATGATGATTTGTTGAACACCTGTTTCCTCTGCTGTTGAGCTACTTTTTGGTTTTCTGATTCATACAGAAGCAACATTGCTGTTTTGCAGTGTTTTGTTATTTACACAAATGAAACAGCACCAAAGAAAGACACTGCACAGATGTCAAGACTCTTCTTGTTATGTGTATTTATGCCATGTTTCCTTTCTTCCATCATTTGTTGGGCTCCAGAGACCAACTTTTTCTGGGAGACGTAGGACAGGACCTCCATTCATCACCGTTTTGAAACAGCATGAGAATAGATGTGCCATTGGCCTAGGCTGCATAGAGTGTTCCAAATGTGTGGTTTTATTTTTTGAAGAGCCAGAGCGGCTGTTAGTTAAGAAAATGGTTTCTTTTCTCCAGAGGTTAAACTGAAATACTTTCTGGCATTTCATTTAATGATAATGAAAATGGCAAAATACATGTGCATTAGTCTATTTTATTTGAGACAGGATCAAAGATTCCTGTGACGTGCTGGACACACCAAGGGCTTACCAGCAGAAAGCACGAATAGGTTTATGATGCAAATCAACATACCCAATCAGTGTGTGTGATGTGAGTTCCAAAAAGAAAATTTCCAATCCTTTTAATTCTACTGTGCACCATTATTTGTGAAGGTTACCAAACTAAGAAAAAATAAAACACAAAGCACCCGCCCTGAACTTTGAACACATCCTTATGTAACTGTTTATTCCACCAGCAATAAAGCATCCTGGAGGCACTGGAGACCCACATTCCTGAGGATGCAGCTTGACACTGATTGATTGCTTTCTAATAGGTTTTCCAAGCTACCTGCTTGAAAATTCTCACCACAAATGTGGCTCAAAATTGAGCCAGTCCTTCTGAGTCATCCCACATGGCTAGTTCCATCTGCATTCTGCATTCTGTGATATTATCACACTTGGATTTTCTAATTTCCCCATCTGGGTGGATGCGGTGTTCTGTGCATGCTCTCTCTTCCTGTTTCATGGACTCTAGATGGTAAACCACATGTTTTGAGCACAGAGACTCCCTTCTGCTTCTGTCCACCCTTGAATCTCAGAAGTTTGCATGTAGCAGGATCACCATGACTGCAGTTAGAGGACCTCTGAGTGCTGTCCTAGGACAACCGAGCTTGCTGGATTGGCTTGTGAAATGCTAAGCAGGCTTCTCTTGGTGCAGTTTCCTGGCCTCAGACTCAAAGGGAGAAGCCCAAGCTTCCCTCCCAGCACTGCTCAGCAGCTGTGCACAGTGGTTTTAAGGCGACCTGCAGAATGCAGAGCCAGGCGGGCTGTAAAATAGAAAGGTCCACCTGTCCAGGGCCTGACAAGACAGTAGCGTGAGCCCCTGTTCTTCTAGCTGTTTCACCTCTATCCCAACAGAGAACATCATTCCTGGAGCTGGGTTCCCATTCCCATGCCAGCCCACCTTTCCACCACCCTTCCTCCTTCCCGTATTTCCTTTTCCCCCTTTTCTCCTTTTCGGACTCTTCTTTCTTTGCCTTTGCCTATTGCCTGAGACAAAGCAAGAGACTCACCCAAACTGTCACAGATAGGTGAGGAAGGGTAGGAACGAAATCAGGAAAGGAAAGTATTTTGTGAAGAGAGCTTGTAACAAACACCTGAGCACCACACCAATTACTTACATCACACCTGCAATCTGTAAAGAAATGTTATGGACTAGGTCGTGAGCATACCCTCAAAATTCATGCATTGAGGTTTTAACCCTCAACATGTGCCTTTATTTGGGAACAGAACCCTTATAGATATGAATAACCATGATTAGGTTATACTGGGTTAGGTGGGCCCCAATCCAACTTGACCGTCCTCATAAGAAGAGGAAATTTGGAGGGGGCGAGAGAAGCACAGGAGATCAGAGTAAGGTATCTACAGACCAAAGACTGTCAATGATTTCCAGCGGCCTCTGGAAGCCAGGGAAGAGGCATGGAACAAGTTCTCCCTCCCCTGGCCTCTGCCAGAACCAACCCTCTCAACTCCTTGATCTTGGACTCCTAGCCTTCAGAGCTGAAAGACAAAACACTTCTGTTTACACCACCAGGTTTGCAGGACTTTGTAATGGCAGCTAGAGCAGGGGAATATAACTTGCAGCCTGATGCTTTTCAAATATATCTCTAAGAGCAGTTGGCCTCCTTCCCTTTAGGAAAGTAAGTACCCTCAAGGTTCACCAATGTTCAACCATGGCTGATTTTCCACAAAGTTATGTAGAGAGCAAAGTTCCAGACTGTAGTACCAGCTTTGTGAAAATGGTGATCACTAATAAGGTTCATTTATAAACTCTCATTATCACTCATGGGTTTCCCAGAAATATGCAGGGCAAGGATTCAAAAACTATCTCACCTCCCAGAGTCAGGCAAGGAGGGCCATGATTAATATTACTGAGTCTGAGATAAAACCTGAATACTCAGATAATGTAAAATTTGTAGTATTATTGAAAACCTCAGCTCGTGCTGCTCATTTATAGAAACCAGTGATACAACTCACTTTTATAAGTCATACTATAATGCAACTCTTGACAGCCTAAATGGTTGCTGTTTTCTGATGCCTTCCATAATAGAGGGAGGTGACTTGAGTTCTCTAAACTTACACTCTACTGTTTTCTTTCCTGGCATCTTTACTTCACATAGATAGCCGAGGATAGATTCATACCATCTAACTTTAGTCATCTTTGTCAAATAGTGTTCATAAAATTGACTGTGTTTCAAACTAGATTTACATATAGTTATACAACTAGATTTAAAACATGCTTTCATTATTTAAAACAAACAAAAGAAAAAACCAACGAAGAAGAAAAGAAAACCTACCCTCACATTTACCTATGTTAAGGTGAGTTAAGGGGAAGTAATAGGGATGTTTCATAATGAACAAGAAAGAGAAAAGCAGACAGAAAGCAGAGTGTAACAAACTTCCAAGCACAAAGGCAGGGAAAGATCAGAGCAAATTCAAACAGGAATTTAAAAATGAAAGTCAAATTAATAGCAAAAGATCAAAACTGATGAGGTGAACATAAAAAATTCTCCAATCAATATTAGCACCAACCTTCCTTTTCAATGAACTAAGAGACATTAGTAGTATAACCAACCTGCTTATTTTTCCTTTCCCCTTTCCCCATCCCAGTTCCTTTTTCCTCTTGAACAGTTTCTTCCCATTTCACAATAAAAAGCTGATGAGAGGAGAGGGGACGTACGGAACTCCAGATGCTTTTGAATTCGGGTCAAGCTTTACTCCTATCTCCCAAGACGCTCACCCATAAAATGCTTTATGACCAGTAAGGGGTCAATAAAAAGTTGCACCATTGCCTAACTGTGCTAAAGTGTAAATTGTATAAATCATTACACTGAGTCCTGTGCATACAGAATTCCATCAAAATAACTTTGTGCAATTTCACAGGAAGCACACTGAACATAAACCATATTTGGCTGGTTTTGCAGGGAACGTTCCTTCTCCAAAACTGTTCACCCAATTCTATGGAGTAGAGCTGCAGCTGGGGTCCCAATGTGGGGCCAGACAAAGCCAGTAATAGCATTGACAGATGATCAATCAGACTCATTCACAGTATTTCAAATAACCACCTCTACATCACTTTATAAGCATCTGCTGTTTGGACAGAAGATGTTTAACATTTTAAACACATTTAAAATCCACAGGCTTTTAGTTTTTGTACTGAGGCTGCAGTAGGATCTGAGGATTGTTTTGCTTCGTTTTGTTTTGTTTTGTTTGTCTTGCTGTTGCAGTTCAAAGTCGTTGGACTTGTTCTCTGTTCACACTGTACAGCAGTGCATGCCATTGATCACTCTGGGCCCTGGCGGGAAGAGTGGTATATGACCACTCTTATCTCCAGAGGTTTGCCACATTTGGCCACTTGAACCCAGAAGGCTCTAAACGCTCCACTGGCATTACCACAAAGGTCAGCAGAAACACTGAAACAACACCCAGAATCTGGAGACAGACTCATTTAACATCAGACGGGCACTGACTAGGAATTAATTGTACCTCAAAATCTCAGGTCTTGAAGGCCCAGGGAGGGAGATTTTATGGGGTTCCAAAGGGGGGTTACAGAGGTAGAATACTTGCCTGTCATTGATTGGTTCTTACAATATGCATCATAGTGAGCAGCTATGCATCACAGTGACTAGTCATTTCTAGGAGACAGAAGTAACAGAAACTGTTACCTGGGCAACTAACAGATTGGCTGGGGGGGGGTATCTTCTGCTACATTACAACTTCTGACCTCTGATTTTCCTTTGCAGAAGCAAAGTTTGAACATGATAAAGAAACTAGTTACGGTGATGAATTTCCATTTAGAATTCAAATTCTGAGTTTTTTTCTCTATTGACAAATATACAACACTGATACTCTAAACACATCGCTAACTAAGTGCCTAGATGGGTAGAATGTTATCTGATGTCTACCTTAAAAAGAACGCATCCTTTCATAAGTGTTTAGCTAAGCATCTTACATACAGGAAAAGCTAGAAGGAAAGAAATGCAGTCAATTCCATCTGTTCTTTTATTAGAGATATACTATCTGTCGGTGTATCTTTTGTGTCACAATCTGACTGATAATGTTTTGGCTTAGGTTTCTTAATAAGAGAAGTTATGTTTCAGATTTATGGAGTGGAGGATTTCATAGATTGTGAGAAATTTTTTCCACCTTACTGTCCCCAGCTCACTTCCAGCTCTCCAGGGTTCACTTTCATGGATCCCTTCCTGAATGTCTGGGGAGATGACATTACCTTCAGGGGCACTTATGACATAGGACAGAGGACTGAAGACCCAGTAGGCTGACCTTGCTGCCCACACCCAGCAACTCAAGACCGTGAAAGCTATTGTCAGCCCCACTCCTGGGGAATCCAATATGTTTCATAAAAGGGCAGTTTGGAGGAGGGGATGTTTCTGGAGAGAAATTTCCTGCTGAAAGTTTCCAGTGGTCTAAACCTAGACTTTGCTTCTCAAAGGAGCAGTGAGAGACAGCTTAGGGGCTATCACCCTCATGAAAACTTGTGGCAGGAGAAAAAGAGAGAGACCAGAGCTGCACTTCTCTGCAAGTTGGATGTTTTACTACCTACTTGTGCTTTCACTGCTGGCCCTAAAGCGTCCACCCTGGGACGGATCTGTGGCAATCTGGGCTTGTGGGGCTTCCATGTCTGTCCTGCCTCCCACCCTGTGCCCTTCCTCCTCTCCCCTATCACATTCTCCCGTCACCCACTGACGCTTCTCCTGTCCACACCTGTACCTTCTAAATCTGATTTCCATCCTAAACCTGAGCTGCACAGCTGTATTTCCCAGTATCAGTCAAATATCTTACTGATGTATTTCATGAGTACATCAAACTCAGCATCTCAAAACATCAGGATTGCCACAAGCTCCCTCTTATGGTTAATACATTGTGTCAACTTGAGAAGTTCAGTAGTTTAACTGAGAGATTCAGCAGGGAGTCAAGGTTCTTTGTAAATATCCTCATCCTGTGTGATGGAGAGCAAGGACATTTTGGGTTACACCCATCCTGAAGTGGGGGGTGGCCTGTGTACAATTTGAGGGTAGAAAAGAGGCTTGCATTTTTGCTCTTTTGCTCTGGCTGCTGCCTTGAAGTGCTGTCCCTGTGCCATGCCACCCTGCCTTGGACCCAGCTGATTATAGACTGAGATCTCCAGAAACTGTGAGCTAAATAAACCTTCCTTTGCTTCACTTTGGTATCAGGTGTTTGTCTCAGTGACGGAAAAAAGTAACCAAGACACTCCCTCTTCCTCCCTGTCCCCTTTGTCAATTCATGACAGCATCTCTCGAGTTGCTCCTGCAGATATCCTCAGAACCACCCAAGTTCCTCTTTCTCTCTTCTGTCCCATCAGAACTGTTAATCAGCATAGTCCAGGGCTGCAGCTCATATTGATTGCAGCACAACAGGTCTCCCTAGGTGCCATTTATCCCCCTTCCCGTGTGTTTCACCGTGACTGTGTGATCTCTGCCACGATGCCATTCTATTAAACTCATCCAGCTCTCTAACACTCTGAGGGGTCCTACTCTTCCCACAGTGAGCACTGGAGAACTTCGCCTGCTCCTCAGTGCGCGAGGCAGCTGCTCCCTCTGCCCACTGCCAGTGCCAGGAGGGTTCACTGCCTGCCCCTCCTCCGCTCTCCACCCTCCCAGCTGCCTCCCTCTCACTGCGTGGACCCTTCCCCACGCTTCTCTCTCCCTACTTCTACTTCTTCCTCTGATCTCAGGTTCAGTATGTCTTCCAGATTCCCCGACTACAGGCTATCTTGCAATTTTAGATTAATGTTACTTACAACTTACAAACCACAGCACGAGATGACATCAACGGTCTCCAGAAGCGCTTAAATCACAGGAAAAATATTAATCAAGTTGATGTTTTAAAAAACATTTTATATAAAATTCTATGCTATGTAAAATTTATGTATTATAGATGATAGAAAAGAATGATGTTTTAATTTTAAAAATATACTACAATGGAAGACACATTGCCATTCATCCTCCTCAAGGTACTCCCTGTCACTGCGAACACACATATTCCATTGTTCTTGACACTTTCCAGAGCAGTTCTGCAAGTCTACTTTTCTTTCTAAGGTATGATCAAAAACCCAGTGAATGCTGCGTGTCATTCAACAGCAAGGTGGTCTCATGAAAACACAACAGTGTGTTCCCATCTCTCCAGTGGCTCTGACACTGTGAAACGTGGATGTGTTTTGAATCTATTTAAGGCACGGAGACGGCCAGGACAGCTGGACTGAAGACACAAAGAAGGACTTCCAGAATGGTTTCAGAAAGCGGCAAGAACAATGAGACAAGTGTGCCTGAAGTGAAGGGAACGGTTACGAGGGGAATTAATAACCGAGTGTCTTTTACTGTTTTATTTTTTAAAATTTAAACATTCACTGTATTTTTGTCACTCCTCATATAAAATGTTGGTTTGATAAATATTCATTGCATACTTAAGTCACAAGATTTTCAGGAAAATCATCAGTGTTTATTTCAGCCTCATCTCAGCACACGCACCCCAGCATTGACCATTCAGTCTACCAGCACAACCCTGTTTGCCCTTTCTTACCTCTGCACCTGAGGCTCTCTATCCCCCCACCTAGTGGGACCCCAGTGTCACTTCTGTAGCCAGTATCATCTCAACTCCCCCAAGGACCTCAAGTAACTCTTCTTGTCCTACCATGTCATCTTCATAAGGTCTGATCAAAAACACAGTGAATGCTTAATATAAGCATAATCTACTCAGTTAGCCATTACTGAGAAACTCCTGCATGTAGGTGTTTGGCAGAAAGTGGTATCCTAACAAAAGGCATGGTTTCTTCTTTCAAGAAATGCACAGCATAGAACTTGGAATAGGCCAAAAGAGAATCATGTGGCCACAGGGGAGGAGCCCCAGACCCACTCAGTGCACTGTACTTGTTTGTGTCTGACTTCTCCACCAAAGCCTGACTTCCTTAAATTGAACTCTACTTCTAGCTCACCTATGAGTTCTTGGCTGTGGTTCTCAGAGCCTAGCAAACAGCCAGCGTGTCTGGGGTTTTCTAAGTGAACATCTAAATGGATTCTGTTCCTAAGTTTTATTTTACATTAATGCTTTCTTTTATTGGCCCTTCATCTATCTGTATCTAATACACTCAATTCTTTTTTCTAATCAAGAAAAAGCAAAAATAATAATAATAATGACAATAAAGCACAGTTTTAAACACAATAAAATAGGCTAGTAGGAGAGTACCAATATCACAATAACACAATAAAAAACAGGCTAGTAGGAGAGTAGCAATATCAACACATTGCACGTTGTTATATTTACAGTAGTTGCTCAGAATGCAAGGTATAGGCATGAAACGCTGTCCGGAAAATTACTAGCACAAAACTTTCCCCTCAATGAATCAAGAGAAACCAGCTGCATAACTATTTTAACTTGTGTATATACATTATTTTTTCCTTTTCCCTTCCTTCCTTTCCCCTTTCTCGCATTGCAATTTTTCTTTTCTTCCCAGTTCACAATATCTATCGTGCATTTTGGATCTTGTTTACTCTTTCAGATTCTCATACGAGTGAGTCAATACAATGTTTACACATGTAGCTCTGATTTATTTCACTTATGAGTATGGTCTCAAGTTGCATTCATTTACTTATAAAAATATCAAATTTCTCTTTCTTTATGGCTGAGTAGTATTTCATTATATTTTTAAAAGCACATCTTTTTTATCCATTCCTCTGTTGATGGGTATTTGGGTTGTTTCTAAGATTTAGCTATTACAAATTGTGCTGCTATAGCAAACATGGGCACACATATATCGCTGTGGTATGATGTTTTTAATTCTTCTGGGAAGATACCCAGAAAGGGAATGGCTGGATCGAATGGGTTCTCCAATGCAAATACACTCCATTCTGAAGCAAATGAGACCATTAGATGAGGATACAAAGGGATGTCAGAAGCAGAAAGCAGAGAAACTGTGGAGGGAAAGGGACAGGAAGGGTGAGTAGCTCTTCAGTCTGAAAGACGTGACTGTGAGGCTGTGTCCATGGTGAAGAGCAATGGGCGTTTAGCTAGGAGAACCTGGAGTAGTAGACATAATTCTTCTCTTCCTGGCAGTCATTCATAATCTGCCTTCGGTGTTTGCAGTTGAAGTTTCATGAACAATCATCAGAAAAATAAAATATAATAAAATTAAATAATATAAAATCAAATTAAATTAAATAGAAATGGATTTTTTTCAGCATCTGAAATGACTGTACACTTCTACAACTATGGAAACGTTGGACATTTCCACAAGTACAAATTATCTAGCTTGAACACTTTAATTTTTTCTTGGCTTTGCCTGAAGCATGTGACATTCATATGGAAAGCAATAATAAAATTCTAAATTGAGAATGCTGAATTATTTAAAAGTTTTTCTTAAAAGATAATTATGAAAATTAGGAGGTTAAAGAACACATTACAAAAACAAACTAACAAACAAGCGAGGTACAGCCAGGCAAAGCCTATGTAAACTAGAAAAACAATCTATGGAGCAGAAGTCATGAAAAACTCAAAATGGGTAGAAAACTATCATTTCTGGGAACAAACATAATACAAAACAAAAATGCAAAAAAGCCAGTAGGAGTGGAATTCAGCATAATCTCTAGTTCCCAAAATGAATGTGTCATTTGGTACAATCTTAAATGATTGAGACTGAAGAGGTTTTGGCTGAAGTCATCTATGATGCACTATACACTTCTTAGATGGAACAAACCAGACATACTGGGGAAACAACTTAGACGGAGGTGGATTTTGCTAACGGTCTGGGTTGGCAGTTTCCCCTTTCTAATGCTGGGAAACACACTATCGTGATTAAGCCCACATCTTCTATCAGCTTAGGTGCTGAACTCTTTCCGGCTGCCCCGCAATGGCTCTGTGGTCCATTGGCGTCAAAATGGACTGAGATATACCCGCATGGAATGTTATCTTTCTTTTACAGATGTAGCCCTGAGGTTCATGAGGCACCCAAGACTTCCGTGTAGTTGATGGCATAGAAAGCCTTCTAATTTCTACCTGTTTGCTCATTCAGTTTGTCACTCTGAACTAGTAATGTGAAATCAGCAGTGGTAGCATACTTTATAGTTTAAAAATGTTTTTGAACACAGTATGTTGTTCAATACCCTCACTCCTGTGAGGCAGGCATTTTTGTTTCCAAGAGCATTTTAACAGGTGTCTAAATAGAAGAGCTGCACAAACAATCAGCAATTCCTCAAAGTTAACTTTGAGTTCTTCCCATGTGCTCCCTAATAAGAGTGCTTTTGAGTACCTGAGGTCTTACATTTGAGCAAACTGCGTAGGCTAAGAAATTCCATTAATGGTGAACATCTATACAACTTTTCCCTTGATTGATTTTAATATACTCTTTTGCTGTAAGTACTACCAGGAGTACAATAATTTCCTTAGTTTGTCTTAGTCCTATGAGTCTAAGTGAATCTCTGAGCCTAAGAGTAGTCTGGGGACTCCCTCCACAGTTTCCTAGTACTGCTGTAGGAAATTATCAGAAATATGGTAGCATTAAGCAATGCAAATTTGTTCTTTTACAGTTTTCATGGTCAGAGGTCACAACTAGTTCAGCAGAGTTGCAAGCTTTCTGGACAGTCTATTTTCTTGCCTTCTTAGTTCCAGAGGACGTTTGCATTTCTTCCCTCCCCACCTCCTCAGCCTTCACCCTTTATCAGCATGATCCTTTCACTGCCTTCTAACTTTCTTCTGACCGCCCCCTCACGGACCCCCCTGCCTTCTCCAAAGAGTCCTGTCTTTATCTCGGGACCACCTAAGTAATCCAGGATAGTGTCCCCACCTCAAATTCCTTCTCTTAATCACACCTGCAAGGCCCACCTCACCATTTAATGCAACATATATTCAGACTCCAGAAATTTGGACACAGATTTATCTGGGTATGGAGACGGAAGCAATATTCTACCCACCACAGCAGCACAGGTTTCATGTCAAACGAAGATTAGAATTACGAAGGTTCTCCCTTCGTCCACTTCCTGGACATCAGGAGCACCCAGCTCACCCAGTATTTCTTGGGATCCCCCAGAGACACCTTTCATTTCCGCCTCCAGTACCTGCTTTGGGTGGGACAGCAAAGGCCAAGGGTGGAGACAACTCTCTGAGAACAAAGCTGGGGCTGCCTTCCTGGAAAACACTCATACCCGTTACTTTCATTGTGATTTTGTTTAGAACAAGTGGCATTTGACTATGTTATTTTCCAATTGTAATCTTGAGGACCATGACCAACACACTCACCTAGCAAACTGGCTAAGTTAGACATTCTTAGCTGTACCCTCATCCCACAGGATAAGAACATAAAGCAATGTTTTTATAAGGCTTGAGGCTCATTTTTTTTAAAGTGTTTTCTTGATGGAGAAAACCAAAACATCTCTTTTCTCTGGCTTCCTAGAAGGATTATTTTACCTCTACTTTCCTAAGCATGTGTTTGAAAGGGTGCCCATTCCCCAGAGCATACCATGAAAACACAATGAAGATTTTTAAAAAACTCTGAATTTGGGTCATCTCTATCATTATCACTGTGTACCAGATACCCCCAAACAATTATTATTTGGGTTGAAAACTCTCCTTCCTCAAAGCACTCTGGGGCATGGACAGTATTTATTCTTCTAGTAAACTGAATAAAAATAGTTCTAAAATGTTCAGTTCTGAGATAACACAGGATGTTACCACAGCAAGGCCAGCAATTGCTGGGTTATGCAATGTCCTTGAGAGGCAGAACAAGTTTGAGTGAAAATAAATAACGACTCAATGACAGGGCTGTGAACCTAATTAATCACAGCCTCTGTGTGGGGTTTATTCAAAATATGTGGTCTTTGGTCTGCCCCTGATTTTTCTGGGTTTTTTTATTAATCTATATGGCTATAAAAGAAACATGGGAGGGAGTTGTGGTCCTGTCATTTAAAGCCTTGAAGACAGTAAGTGTGGGAGGGGGAAAGGCCAAAGAAGGCTTGAGTCCTTGTTGCTGGGTAATCCTGCCTAAGGCTGGCTCCAGTTGACCCACTTGTAATACAACTGATTCAATGTTTTGGGTCATTTAAACTGTGCAGCTGGGTCACCGTGTGCTTAATCCTGGAGAAAGGTAAAGCAAACCGTTATTATTATGGCCCCAAATACATGGGGCCCACTGCCAACTTTTCAATTGCTAAAGGCATGGCCATGATTTGACGTCCGAGGGAAAACACGGAGACAAAACAATGCCCCGAGTCTCTATGATTTGCTCTACTTTTCCAGGCATAAAGCTTTGTGTGGGGTCCAGGCAGGATTTGGGATAACCTCGAGTTTTCATTTTGTGAGTGACCCTGTCCTCACACACGTCCTGAGGGAGCCCCACCTCCATGGCACTGGCCAGCCCCTCGGACAATTTTCCTATGTTTAGAGAACTTGCAGAAGAAAACTGTGCTTGTCACTACGGAACCCCTGCCATGGGGGAAAGGCTTTGTGAACTGAAAAACCTGCCTTCAGAATTTTCAAAATGATGGCAAATTTATCCAAATTGGGCAAAAGCGAATCAGGTTTCACAAATTTAGGAATGTTTATGTAAATCTTTAAAACATATGTTGCCACAGCTGTGTTTAGCATAAAATTATGATGAAAATAATCCTAATGAAAATGACGGAGTATTTATATAATGCCTTCCATCCAGCAAGCGCCAAACCCACTGCACAACTGATTCCATTAGGCTGGACTAAATCCCTTCGAGCTCCAATGTAAATATTAGTTCCAATTTGCAAATGAAGGAACTAGGACGTGGAGAGGTTATTTGTGGCTAAGTAGATTAGGTTGTAAGCAGCCTGACTCCCCAACCTGTATACAAGTTCCAACCTGAGCAGACTCTGAAAGAGGGAACAGGCACAGGGACCCCTTTCCTCCACTCTTGCCCTGTCCTTCCGAAGGAGAAGGCAGAGACGAAGAGCTGATACCATGATCTTCATGCAATGTCCTTTCGAAAAATTCACCGCGTATACCTGGGCAGATACTTTCTGCTCAAAGTACGCCAGTGAGCCTGAGAGTTGAGATGGTAGTGGGAGGTCTTGTATGTTCGTTTCACTGGTGGGAAACTCAGGACATAGAGAGGAAATGGTTCATTCTGAGGCCCACACCACCCCTAGTGGGGCCTAGAGTCAGTCCCGCATTCTACCTCACTCTTCTCACCATCGCAGCCATCTCAGTCCATGTTCTGCTGCTCTGACAGGATGCCACAGGCTGAGAAAGTACACAGAACTTTATTTGCTTCTTGGTTCTGGACACTGGGAAATCCAAGGTCAAGAGACCACCTCCAGCAAGCACTTTCGTGGGCAACAGCATGGCAGAAAGGCAAACTGGTAGGCAGAGAGACATGAGGTGATGCTATCCTCTTTTCAAGCCCCTGCTCCCAGGATAACTGACCCGCGACCTCTAGGAAAGCCTTCATTTCTTCTTGAGGTGGTGCCTTCGTGTCCTCTTAAGGGTCCCACCTCTCAGTGCTGTTGACAATGGCAACTGAATTTCAGCGTGAGTTTTGGTGGGGCCCTTCCAACCACGGCAATGACTGAACTCTCTATCTTCTTAAAATGTTGGAGAACGGTAAGAACCTTTTACTAAATGCTCTTTGTAAGCTCAAATACTTCAATTGAGCTTACAGAATGTTGTCCTTTCCTAAATGTAGCCTATCTGTAAGTGATAGAGTATGCCCACCCATTCAAGAATATTGTAATAAAGAGGACCCACGGGCTTCTGCCCACAAATGGTTCATTTCAGCCTGTCTCATCCTTTTTCTATAGTTAATACATGTTTAAGACAGCTGTGAGATCATCACCTTGGAATAAATGATTTAAATAGCTAGTATAAAAGCCTGCATAGTACCTGAACATCGGGCAATTTACTAAAGTACTAATTTATACTGCCCTTTCAGAAACACATTTTGAATTACAGTTGTAAAGTAAAAAAGAAAGGTTGGCTTCACTTCTGCCAATCAGTACCAATGTTAGGTATGTACTTTCCAAATTCAATACAAAAAATTGCCTGCCTTCCAATAAGAAAATAATTCTATCCAGTCACTTTGCCAAAACCTGAGTTTAAGCCTGCCAGGGGAAAACATCATTCTCTAGAAACAGAAGAGAAAAACAAACCCTTTCAAATGTCCAATAGACTTTATCTGTGTTTCAGGGTCTCACAATGCATTTAGCTTTAGTAAAGCTGTATTGAATATAGCACTGGAATGGAGCACAGCTACATAGATTGCCAGATTCCTTTTCCCAATGAGTGTAATGGAAACAGTTCGGAGGGCTGCAACTCATCTAAGCTCTTCCTGGAGACAGATCTCAGGTCTTCCCTCCTGAGATTATTTACTTGCAAGGGACCTAAAGGAAACCACTCCTCCCTTGCAAATTCCAGTCTTGTCATATGTAAAATGGAGATAAAAATAAGTATCTCATCAGGTTTGAAGATTAAGCTTCAATACAGAGTTTCCCCAAGGAGGCTGTGAAAGATGTCCTTTAGTACCACCTTCCAGCCACTTTCCCCAAGTCTGGAGTGTGTGTGTCTCTGTGTGTGTCTTTGTATGTGTGTGTACTAGATAGACCAAAATAATTATAGCACTTATACTAGGAAGTAAAATAATTAACAATTTCTATTTTTATCTTCGTACTTTTCTGTTTTTCCAAATTTACCATCATTTCTAGTGAAGATGTACACTTTTAAAATCTAAGGTTTCTGAAAAGTCAATTGTTAGATCTATCATCTTGAGCAGGGGGAATGTCATTTAGTTTTATTTAAAAAAAAACTAGAAATAGCTAACCAAAAATCTCCTAATAGTCTCTAAAGAAGAATCAAGGCTCACAGAGAATTTCTTCCAAAGTTGCCTTACTGATCTGGGGCTGGAATCTACTTCCTAGTGTGACTAAGTGTCCCAGAGGGCTCCACCAGTGAGTAGGAAGCAGGTGGCCAAGAGGTGACATCAACTGTGCTGCTCAGTACCCTCCCCAACTGCCACTCAGAGGGTCTCAGACCTCACCCTGTCTCTGTGGACCCCATGCTAAGTGTCTGCCCTTCTCACCAAGGCCACTGATCTACAGAGCACAGATTCTACCCAAAAAGTTAACTGATCTCTGTATCATCATGACCAATCAATAATGTGACATGGATACAATGTTAAGGGCCTGGCCATCACTGCTTTTGTCTGAAACTGAAGTGTTCTGAAGATGAGGGACTGAGAGTAGGGGAAAATCAGTGAAGTTTTTGCCTCGACCTTAACAGGCTACCAGAAATCTTAGGCGTCAATATCATATGCACGTGTGTGTGTGACTAAGGACAGAACACAGGACCTTCACACCAAGTTCCATGTCCAGTCATTTCTTTTTATTCTGTGTTTGGTTTTGTTTGTTGTTGTTGTTGTTTGAGACAGAGTCTTAGTCAGTGATTCACTCAGGCTGGGATCAAACCTGCCTCAGTCTTCCAGAGTGCTGGGATTATAAGTGTGGGCCACCACACTTGGTTTGCATCATTTTTAAACATCAACATTACTGGGGAAAAGTCTATGATTAAAAAATCAAAAATTTAATAAATAGTAGAGTATAATAAGTAATATAGCTTTAATTTTTGCCCCTAGTCCCTAGAACAGAGCCCCTAAAACACTTGGGAACTCCAAAGTGATAGAAGCATATTTTGACATCAGAATGAGTTTCTATCAACCATAATTGAGTTTATCCTAAACAGGTGGGTCCCTAAATAGTTTTCAAATGAGAGACAGGCACCACCAGGGGTCACAACTATGTGATTAGAATCTCACCCCCAGTCACGGGGGTGGGGTGAATTCAGTCATAAATGGTCAGTGATAGGATCAATCACACCTGCATAATGAAGTGTTTATAAACTCTCTGAATGATTGGGTTCAGGGACCTTCCACATTAGTGAACTCATGGAGGTGCCAACATACCTCGAGAAGGCTTGGAATTTCTCCAAGAGTTACCCTCAAAACTGGATACCACTGTTGAGCCTTCAATCTGTGTGGAAGGATAAGGACAATATTTGGTGTTGGAGAAGAAAACTACACATTTTGTGCGAGAGGAGGTATCAGATAAGATCAGCAGCAGTGCTATGCCAGCCACACTGGAGCCAGCGGCAGGAAGAAGAAAGATAATACCAGTCGGATCTTTATTCAAAAATTTGACATTTGTGTATCACAAATGTCAGTTTGGCATTTGTTTTTATTTTTCAAAAATGTTGCATTAAAATCTTTCTCTTGAGTTTCTCAGGTGAGTAAATAAATGAAATATGGTTAACGTCATCAAGGAGTCTATACCTGATGTAAAGATGTGATCATGGATTACCTCATCCAAGAGAGCAGCCCTGGAGGATAAGCTGCTCTACAGTAAAGCAAATGTCTTCTTCCCACATCCCAGAGAGAAACTTTTCTGTGAATCATCCCCAGTTTCTTAAACACCAGAGCCAAGAAAATCACATCCCTATGAATAGCACCACTATGGTGGGAAGGACTTGAGTTATAAAAAGGTCTGGGACATGGAACCCGGCAGACTGTGAGTCCCAGAGCCCCTACCAGGGAGTGGCCATGAAACAGCCATGGAGGGACCATAAGACCAGGGAGGCAGAGTTAGACCCAAGGATAATGGACCAGCGAGTACCAGCACAGCCAGAGACCGCAAGAGACAGAGACTGGTGGCTCAGGCAGTGGTGGCTGTGGTTGTTACATCCCTAAAGAAATCAACATAGAAAGAAAGTAATCAGATTCCATCCTATACATGGTTTTAGCATTGACCTTGAGCTAAAATTTAAAACCTTAAACCCTATTTCTTCACTGACTGTCCCATAATACCTAAATAATTCTACATTTTTGGTAGCTTTTAATTTAAGCTTAAAATCTGTTGGCAGCAACATTTGAGTTCTACAGCTTTTGCTAGCACCCAGTGCATCCTGCTAGTTCAACTTTGTAGTGTGAAACCACTGTCTCAGGACAGTTGGGAACAATAACTGACAGCAATGTAATTCTAGAAACCAAAACTTGAAACTCTACAGAGATCACATTTTCCACCCAAGGCTAATTGTTTTACCGTGCTATAAATTTCTATTTTGCACTTAAAAGAAAATTTTCATATTCTACACAAGATTGGATCCTGTGAAATAGTTCACCTGGTCCTCATCGAATCTTCACAAAGCCTCACAAGTGTTACATTGCACTAGATTTATGACACTTAGGGGAAACTTCACAGAACCTCATATTTTTTCTAAATATTTCTTATATGATTTATTATCCTATGTTTCATGGTACTGCCAGGATGATCATGCAATTTTAAAAGACACTTTGTTTCACCGCCTTTTAGTGTGAGTGGTTGCTGCTGTTTCTGGCCTTGACTTGGTTTTGCTTTAGTGGGGAGTAGGTTGGACTAGGAAAAAAAGGACAGAACAGAGGTCTTCCACTTGGCCTCTATTCTGCATTTCTGAAAGCTTTTGTGTAAGCAGCCCTGATAGAGGCAGGAAAATGAGGTTCATGGAGGTCAAGGATCTAATCAAGGTCACCCCACTAGTTGTTGAATGGGTCATCCACAATTGTCATCTTTGAAGCAAGCACACATTATCACAATTGCTCGGAAGCCAGGTCTGGTCAGTGTGTTCCCTACTAAGTGAGATAGAGTTGTAGCAGAGATTAAAAGGCCCTCTTCCTGAAGAAGATAAGCTTTCCTCAACAGTGTAAGAGTCCCACTGACTTCTATGAGTCTTTAAATATGAGCACAAAGCCAGGAGTTTAACACATAGGTATCCTTATAGGAGATAGGAATGAGGAAAGGCCTTCTGCTATCTGTCAATATCTGCTGCTCTGAGTAATTCTGAGGTGTTCCCCAGGTCTGCTCCCTGGACCATGGCAAGGAACCCAGAAAGCCTCTGTATGCTCTAAAAATATTAAATATCCATCCCCTGCTGCTGTCCTTTGGTAGTAAAAGACTACTCACAGGTGCTACCTCCCATGCACGATCCTTCCTCAGTCTCAAGGAAGATACTCTCCCTGTCCCACTAATGCAGCTTTTGGTGCTGGAGGCCATCAGGTCAAAGAGCGTGGAGCCAGCATCTGCTCAGCATCTGATGAGAGTCTTAAACCACCAATGTCATCATGGTGGCCCTCATCCTAATGATCTCATTCAATCTGTTTTGATCCTTTTTCCTGCTGCTGAAGACAATACCCAGCAACCACAACTTAAAGGACAAAGGTTTACTTTAGTTCACAGCTTCGGTGGGTTCAGTGCCTGGTCAGTTAGCTCCAATGCAGAAGCAGCATAGTGGACAACACTGACCAAAGAAAACTGCTCACAACCTGGAAGCCAGGAATCAGAGACAAAGGGAGGAGCTAAGAATGCACTCTTCCAGGTTATATCCCGACCTCAAACTAGGCCTCTCGACTCATAGAACATTCAGCTACTGAACTCACCAACGGATGAATCTACTGATGAGTGTAGCAGCCCCACAATCCAATCAGCTTCCAAATACATGAGTCTTTGGAGGAACGTTTTAGATCTAAACCATAGTATTCCATCCCTCACCCCCTAACGGCCTATGCCCATCTTATTATGTAAAATGCATTTAGTCCATCTTTAAGTGTTGCCAAAATCTTAACAGTTCCGGTATTGCTGAAAAGACAAAGTCCAAGGCTTCCTGTGAATCTCAAAGCAAACTCTTAGCTGTGAGCCCCTGTAAATTTCAAAACCTTAAATGCTTCCAGCATACAGTGACACAGGGTCAATATTCCTGTTCCAAAGGTGAGGAATAGGAGGTTAGAGTGAAATCAAACCAAAGCAAGACCAAAACTCATCAGGACAAATGTTACATACCATAACTTCATGTTGAGTACACAAGGTAGGTGGTGGTGAGCTTCTGAGAGTTTGAGTAGCCCCACCCCTATGGTGTTGCTAGCTGCATCCTGCATTGCCTTTCTCATGTGGTGTCTCACTTGCTGCCTTTGGTTTTGCTCAGCAGAGGATTCATGTCCCTGACATCTTCAACTCCTTGGGATCTCCACTGCACCTTTACTTTCACTCTGACAGCTTCATGCATTGCTCTCTTAGGTGTACCTGGCAGACAATGTGACCATGTCACACATTTTTTCTTAACCTCTCAGGTCTATTTCTGAAATCTGGGTAGAAGTATTCATGACCCCACAAAACCTTCAATCTGCATGCCTGAAAATACATATGTGGGTGATGCCATAGTTTGCCACCAATTTGAGCAGTGACCAAGACCCCTTGGATCATGGATGCAGTGGTATAAATGAACCTGCAAGAGCCTGAATGAACCTGCAAAGGTCTGGATGTTTGATCATGGTGAAATGAATCCTGGGGAATAAATTCCTAGGTGACCCTTCAGCATGTAGAACATGGACTCTCTGAGTCTCAAATGAAAAGCTTACACATTTTTAATCCTGAGACTGTGAAGATGGGGTCTCATCAATTCTTGAGCTACCTTTGATCCTCTTTCCTATTGTCCTGATATAAATTACTTTATTTATTTTTAATGCTAATCTTTTCAGCAACCCAACTCTCCTTTGCTTCGGTTTTATAAGCATTTTCTTTCTGGTAAAACTTCAGTATTTGGTTCTGTTTTTGCTCCTGATTTTCACTATAAATCTTACTAACAGTAGCCAGCAGTACTCATGCTGCCTTGAAGTTTTCTACACCAGATTAATTAGGACACCAATCATCTTTAATCTCAGTTTCCTGTAAATTCTCAGGACATGCAAAATACAGACAAAATTTGTCAGAAGATCACTGTAGAGCAAATGTCAATGAAGTACTTGTTCCCAATGCAACCTTGTGAGCCTGACTCTTACTGTCTGCATTCCTATTAGCCTTCTAGTTTTCTGAACTCCAACCAGTATCACTCATCAAGCATTGTTCACAACATCCTAAGGCTTTTAATCCTGTATTTTCATATTTTCTAAATGCTTCTCAGAAACCATTTCCAAAGGCTTTTGAACCACATGGTCAGGTATAGTCAGAGCAACAACCCCACTCCTGGTAGCAAATTTCTAAATAAGTCATGTTCTCATCCCTGGGACAAAATAGCTGATTCCACAACTTAAAGATGGAGAGCTTTATTTTGGCTCACATTTTCAACAGGTTCAGTTAGTGGTCTGCTGTCTCCAAAACCATACTGGTGTGCCAGATGGCATAGTGGCGGAGGAAAGCTGTTCGCTTTCATGGTATCCAGGAAACAGAAAGAGGAGGGAGCAGCTGCAGATGAGAATGCACCCTTCCAAGTCACTCCCTCAGTGTCCACCCCTTCTAACCAGAGCTACCTCTGAAAATGAGACTTTTGGGATACATTTGAAATCTTGACCATAACACAATCCCAGTTAACTCCCAAAGACCTCACATCCAAATATTAACAAATACACTTTAGGGTTAAATTTCTAATGCATGAGTTTTGGAGGACACATTCAAACTATAGCAATAACCCAGTCATGCATTTTTTGTCAATCACTATGCTCATAGGTCTTGCTTTCTTCTAAGGTATTTTCAGGAAGCAAATTTAGTTTGTGAGGCTCACACTTTTCTCTCCTCCATCTGCAGGAACTTCCCTGCTTATGTATGTGGCCCCTTCCACTTACCTGCTCTTTCTCCAAACCCCAGGTATTATCTTTTAGTAGGCTTCCATGGCCCTGGCTTTTAGTAGCTTCTGCTCAGCACTATGAAAAACTCTCAGAGCAAAATTTATATTATCCTGACTGCCTCCAAGACATAAAGGGAAACACTGGAATTATAAACAAATTAATATATATTGAAATTATCCAGTTGTATCTAGATAATATGTTTATGAGGTTTTCTTGTGTATTAAAGTCAAACGTATTTGAAGGTTTTATTCAAAATGTTTAAATTGCTTCATATTAAATAACATTTTATAGTTATATGTTCAAAACAATAAATTACACTGCAGAACGGCATGGCAATTTTTATACTTGCTTTAAAATTAAGTCCACTTTTTAGAAGTTCTCACTTTATCATGCAAAAGGCTTCATGGGATCTGCTCCCTTCTCTTGTATTAGTTTCTTATGGCTTCTGTAACAAATTACTACAAATTTAGGGGCTTAACACAATACATATTTGTTACTGTACTATGCTGGAGGTTCGAACTCATAAAGTCAAGGTGTCAGCAAAGCTGTGTTCTGAAGGAATATTGGGGTTGGGGTCATTTGTTTTTTTTCTTGTTTTGCCTTGTCAACCTTTAGAATAAGCTGCCTGCCTGCCTTTGATTCTGCTCCTTCTTGACACCTTTGCCATCATCTTCACACCTCTGTCTTTGCTGGTTATCTCGCCTCCTTCTCTCATTCCTCAGGATTCCTGAACCTGGACCTCGTCTCATGGCCCAGGTTCACTCTGTATCTCAGGTTCTTCAAGCACATCTGCAAAGTCCCTTTTGCCATGTAAGATAATTATGGATTCACACGTTCTGGGGATTAAGATCTGGACACATTTCCTTAACCTCTCTGACCTCATCTTGACCTCCTTGGCTTGCACTCATTCCTCTCTTACCATCTTTGCCTCTAGATCTACTGGCGCCATAGTGGGCACCAAACCCACTATCCTGAATATTCCCTCTGTCAAGCCACCCTTCCTATAGTGAGTTCTGAGGCCCAACTCGTCACCTCTGAAACATCCTTCTCAATGAGCAATTCTCTGATCACCTTATTTAAATGTTCAGTTCTCTCCTCATCTCTGAACACTTATTCTCCCCTTCGCTAAATTATTTTTCATCATAATTATCACCCTCTGCCCTATCATGCATTTTACCTATTCACTACTTCGTTTAATGGTCTATCTCAGTGGGTCCACACTTATGCAACACATATTATCTGTTTTTCTTTTAAGACCAAAGATATTAATATATGCATTGTTTTTGCCTAAACTAAAACCTCAGTATTCAGGTTTAATTTCAGTGTTGGCACTTTGCAATAAATAAGTGGATTTTGAGCTGTAGTTTGAGCACTCATGTCTAAAATCTTTGCCATTATTCCATCTCATTCCTGTTGAATATAGGTTTCATGAAATCAAGAATTTCTTTCCTATTTTTTCTCCTGAATTTCTTAGACTTAGAAGCATGTCTGGCATGTCATAAGCCTTCAATAAATATTGATGAAATGAGTATGTTCAATCATGCATTGCAGCCAGTATCTATATGTGTCACAGCATGAGCTGCTGAGACTCCTACCAAAACACTCTTCCTAACTCCTACAGAGGGGTGAAGTCCCTGCTTCCTGAGGAGTCTGAGAGCTCAGTGGAGGAGCAGGGCTGGACCTTACTATCTAGTGTACCTACAATGACTTCATCCCCAATAACGCCAAATCCTCCTCAGAGACCTCCAGTCTTTGATTGGGATAGGGAGAGGCCAGTCTCCAGGCTGAGGATAATTGGAGGAAGGACCCGAGGGTTGGCTGTTTTTTTTAACAGTTGTGCAATGAAGAGTCTCATATTTTCAGTGTGTCTCATCCTCATTTCCAGAGCTTTAATGTGTGGTCAGCTCCCAAGGCATTAGGGCACGGAGTGAAGGTTATGTTGATTCCCAAGTTTCCCTCATCTATTATTGCTCACTTTCCTTTAAATCTTCCACCACTTTTTTCCTCACTTTCCGGAGTCCTAAATTTTATTGCTGTTATCTCTTTTCTCTTTCTCTCCTCTTCTCTTCTCTTCTCATCTCATCTCGTCTCTTCTCTTCCCTTCCTTTTGAGCAAATCCTTTCACTATTGTTTATTGAGATTTCAAGAGGAGGTAAAGGTAGCTTATGGTCATTCCATCATTTTTATTGTCTATGCTGCAGGCTTTCTTACCATTTTGGGTTTGGAGGAACTTGTGTTTATTTCCTGTGTCTATTGAGTTCTAAATTTGAATTTTAGGGGAAGCTATTTTCCAAATTACATTCAAATTATGATTGGAAACATTTCCACTTATGAATACTTCCATTTCCATTTTTGAATTTCCATTTATGAATACCTCATGACCTTAAGTTGCATGGGGAATTTTTTAATTTATTTAACTTAATCCTGTGAGGTAGGCAAAGATCTAAGATGCAGGAGAATTAAGTCACAACATGCCTGAGGTCTACACAGCTAGACAGTGGTGGGCCCAGCCACCTACTCCCCCCTGTTTCTGACTCTACCATGTGGATGTGTTCTTTCTCTTTGTCATTTTGCTTTTCTTTTTACAAAGAAAACAAATTAGGAAAATGTGTTTCTTTTCATAAATGTGACACAGTACAGAAAGCTTGCTGAAAAAATGGTCACATTCCTAAAATGTTCATCTTGAAAACCTCCCAGCTATGGTTATATGCAGGGAAGACATTTTGCTAACCCTGGGCTCGCCACATCTGCAGGGTTTGAAAGTGTAGAATGTGCTGTCAGTGCTGTCTACCCTTCACCGGGGTCTAGGGATAATTTGGCTTGGGCTAAAAGTCTACTCCCCATTATGCTGCTTCCTTGGTGTAGGGTCTTCTGAAATCTCACAGAAAGCATCTCCTTGGGTCCCCACGATGTTCTCACATCTTGGCTCCCTGAAGGAGATCTGCACATCTGTTTCCCATGACAGAGAACTATGAGAAGTTGTCAGGGCCTTTCAATCAGTATAACGGCCTATAAAAGCTTGCCGTATTTTCAGTTTTACTAAATATTTCTATAATTCAAAAATTATGGAAATGGATAATGTTTCTTTCTTTGGAAATATATTTAACAGCTGTGTGTGCACCAGATGCAAATGAATTGTGCATTTTATAGACTACACTTCATATTAATTGCCTCCCCCCTTTCAGACACCATAGGCCATACTCCTGCCAGAATGCTAAAAAGGCGACAGCACCTTGCTGGAGACAATTCTGCTTTTACTTCCCCCATGAAAATCCCAGTTCCATTCAAGTAATCTCTGGATACTTACACAGCTCCTCTCCTATTCAAGCCAAGATCTCCTGAGTGGAGAAACAACTTGCTAAGGACACCTCTCTAGTTTCTGGGTTACAAATGCAATTCCAGTAGTGTTTACCTGTGGTTAAATGTAGTAAATTAGGCTCCCAACAGACAGATAGATCAGTAAATATGTGGTAGACAGTTGTCATACTTTTGACAGCCTAACCTGGAAATCAGAAGCTGAAAAGTCTCGCCTTTGCTTTTCCCAACTTCTAGCAACCATCTTGTTGATTTAAAAATGGACCAATTGGTTATCACACCCCAGACTTAACATCTGAAGCAAGTGATTCAAAACACAAGGGCATGTGGTGGCACGAGGTGGGGTCTGGCATCCACCAGCAGTGTTGTTCCCCTCTGACCGTGCCTGACACACAAACTGCCACTACCTGGTTTTACAATGGTTCTGCAAGGCAGTAAATTTTTGATTCTCATTTTCTAGAGAAGGATCCTGAGGCTCAGAAGAGAGTTAATAACTTCTTCAGGGTTACCTGGTCTATAAAGGCAGAGCAGGGCCCAAAGTATCCAAATCTCTAGCTGTAGCTCTGTAATAAAGTGCTTAATTGGCATGGACCAGGCTCTTGGTTAGATCCCTAGGACCTCGAAACAAAACAAAAGGCAGAACAGAGACTTCAAAGCCTTGCGCTGTTTCTAGAGTATCATTCAGTCTTCCAAAAAAGCACACTGGTCAGCATAATATTGTAATTTTCATTTTTGATGAGTCGACTGCCAGGATCTGATTTTCTCAACTAATGAAAGAAGTTTCAATGATCTGTAAAATTATCCCATCTTTTTTTCTGTCTCTGTCTTTGCCCTTTTAATACTGAAAGTCAGGTGATTCCCAGCTCACAGGGCAGGTTCTCTGGGATAAGGACAGGAGCTAACTCCATGTCTAACTCATAGAGAGGGGCAGCCTTCATCCAAAATGGCATTCTGTTAAATTTGGTACTTTTGCTTTCTTGGCCATGAGCCTATGAGCCCTTTGACTTTTGAAGCCTATGGTTGGGCACACTTCTGTCACCTCTCACTGTTATTTATATTAAACAACATCATTTAAGACCTGGGAACCTGTTAGTTTCCAGAAAGAAGAGTCACAATTTCAGAATCACAAATTAAAAACAGGAAGAAAAATGTTCTCTTCCATCCATCAGAAAGAATACCATCTCTCCCAGATTCGTGCTTGCTCGTACTTCATCTCCGCTCGTCGTCTGAATAGACTTGACAGAAAAATTATTTGGATGTGTCACATGCTTGTCACCTCAGGCCAGTAAATTGATGGTTTAATGCAAAATGACATGGCACCCCAGGAATCTCGTACCGAGACCCGCCTCATTCTGCAGCCTCAGTAACAAGCCAACCCACCCCGGAATTTTAAGTAACACTTTGGCCCAGCTCCAGCTTCCTGCCCAAGGGTTTCTTAGTGAAGACACCACCCCTGAGAGAGCAAGGGCAGCAGGAAATACACTGCTGTCTCAAGTCTCAGCAGTGAAGCCCGTCCCACCGAAGGAGGTGGCATCTTCTCCATTTCCTCCAATAAAACAAATCACACATAGGGGTAGGTGGAGAATTCATGCACAAAAGTCAAACTGCACTGGAAACACTTCCCAGAATCAACAACTGGGATCTGGTCTTGTTAAAAAGTTTTTGCATGTCAAAAGAAATCTCCAACAGAGTGAAAAGAACACCCACAAATTGGGAAAAAATTTTAGTCAACTGCCCTTCAGACAAAGGTCTTCTATCTAGGACATATAAAGAATTAAAAAATATCAGGCCCTCGAAATTCAAAGACCCAATCCAGAAATGGGCATCTGAGATGAAAACACATTTCTCAGCTGAACAAATATGAATGGCAAATAAATACATGGAGAAATGTTCAGGATCATTGGTCATTAGAGAAATGCAAATTAAAACAACTCTGAGATTTCATCTCACTCCAGAAAGAATGGCCAGGATCAAGAAAACCACCAACAATAAATGCTGGAGAGGCTGTGGGGAAAAAGGAACCCTTCTCCACTGTTGGTGGGAGTGCAGACTGGTGCAACCACTGTGGAGGTCAGTTTGGCGGTTTCTCAAAAAGCTAGGACTGGAAGTCCCATTTGACCCAGCTATTCTGCTTCTGGGCAGATTCCCAGAAGAAGTGAAATCATGTTATCACAGCACCCATGTTTATAGCAGCACAATTTGTAATAGCCAAATCTTGGAAACAACCCAAATGCCCATTAGTCGAGGAATGGTTAAAGAATATGTGGTACTTTTATACAATGGAGTACTATTCAGCTATAAAAAATGATCACATGGAGGCTTTTATAGGTAAATGCATGTGACTTGAGACCATACTCATAAGTGAAATAAACCAAACACACATGTGTAAACACCACATTGTCTCCCTAGTGTAAGAAACTGAAAGACTCAATAAGACACAAAATTCCTGATAAATATGGAGAAATGGTTCTGAAATCCAATGGTGCTTTTATTCTTTGATTTGATTGGTTTAAGTACCTTTCCTACTATTTGAAAGCAATAAGCAAGAAGACAGGAACAGCTCTTTTGAAAAATGAGACACTACAGTAGCCATTGCTCATTTCTTGTTATCTGACTTGAAGACCTGTAATGATATTCTCTTTTATCTGGTTTTATACTACTTTATTTTGTTTGAGTTTATTGTCTGTAAATGTATGTACAACCATTTTGAAGAAAGCAAGAGACACTAGGGTAACCATTGTTAATCTCCTGTTGTTATGTCTTGAAAACCTGTATAGCTTGCAGTGTTCTGTTTTGAA